>CAUZXP010000189.1:0-15000 GCA_963584105.1 Alviniconcha strummeri
AAGCGTTGTTATTGTTATTGTTACAATGTCATTTCGGTAACTGTTACATGACTGGAGTCACGTGGAACTCCTGACGTCTCGCTGGAATGTTCTGTGTACACCATAATTATAACCGTGCACCATGTCACGTCATGCAAAGCCATGTGCTTAGGGTGCCTGCGTATTTAGCTGTAACCTGCTACCTGCACTTTTGGCAGAATGACTCTGATCTTGTACATGCTACTGCGGTAACAAGAGGGTGGAACGGATGCCGAAATAACGGTCAGGGCAGAAAGCAAACTCCAAGCACTGGTTTACGACATCCTTCCTTCAACCACTGCTGTATTTAGTTACACCATAGGTTCTAGAAAACTGTCAGTTACGAGCAGTCTTTTGTTTGCGCTGAAACAGTAGTAAGTTTGTTACAAACAATTACTCAGACGTTTGTTTTATAACTGACCATGCTGCTTACGCCAGCTCAAATAAAACCAAAATCGTTTGAATCGAGACGGAACTCTCTCTCTCTCTCTCTCTCTCTCTCTCTCTCTCTCTCTCTCTCTCTCTCTCTCTCTCTCTCTCTCTCTCTCTCTCTCTCTCTCTCTCTCTCTCTCTCTCTCTCTCTCTCTCTCTTTTTATATACTCGGGGTGGATGCGCCTTATGTTTACGTGCGTGATTGGGCGATAGTTTGCTTCTACAGTCATATTAGTACCCGAACCTTTCGGAGGGCGCTGACCGCATCGGTGGACAGCTGCGCGAATATAAAGAGTGCCCCTTTAGTGACGTAAACAAATCTGGCAGAGTTTGGAGGAAAGTGCCGGAAAGCGGTGTTTGGAGTGTGGGCAGAAAGCTGACCCAGGACTGAGAAAAATACACTTTCCCGCCGCACCTGCTGGGACTCGAACCCGCGACCTTTCGATCAAGCGTCCTGCGCGAGTTTAACCACTGAGCTATCCATTCTGATAACAGCGAGTCACACATACATATACACTCGTCATTTGGTCAGTTGATTTGCCTCAGTTGAATCTGTTTGGCAGTACGCTAAGCAGCGTGGAAAATAAAATTTGTGTGTGTGTGTGAGTGTGTGTGTGTGTGTGTGTGTGTGTGTGTGTGTGTGTGTGTGAGAGAGAGAGAGAGAGAGAGAGAGAGAGAGAGAGAGAGAGAGAGAGAGAGAGAGAGAGAGAGAGAGAGAGAGAGAGAGAGAGAGAGAGAGAGAGAGAGAGAGAGAGGAGAGAGAGAGAGAGAGGAGAGAAAAAAAACAAAACAAAACGCAAACACACATGCACGCACAGTTTACTTCAGTTAAGTTCAAGATGGAATCTCTGTGCTAGGAAAAGCGGCATATGCGCTCCACTCCGTCTCTCAGACGTTTCCCCAACGTTGCCTTTGAAACGGTTCCAATGTTCGTCTGATTGACGATGGCCCTTTCTCGTCCTTTCAAGGAAGATCGGCTAGCGCTCCTCTTTCAACGCCTCTCTCCTCCAGGCTATGACGCAGGCACGCAGGCACACACGCACACACACACACACACACACACACACACACACACACACACGCACGCACGCACGCATGCACGCACGCACGCACGCACGCACACACACACAGCCACACACACACACGCACACGCACACACACACACGCACACACACACACAGCACACACACACACACACACACACACACACACACACACACACAAGCATACTCGAGCGTAGGACTGGAGGAGGAGGGGGGGGGGGGGCAGGCACGGCTGTGAACAAGTTTAGAAATAATTATTGAATAGGTGCGTCTTGCATGAGGGCGTCTTTAAAAGAGACAGAAGCAGAGTGGCGGAGTGTTTGAGGCAAATTGTTCCAAACAGATGGGCCAGCGTAAGAAAACGATCTTTTTGCCAAATGTTTTCTTCTTCTTTTTTACACGAGGAGTGACAAAGGCTCATGTGTCGGATGCGGATTGTAATTGTCTTGCTGGAGTATAAGGTTGAAAGAGATTGGATAGATACTGAGGGGCTATTCCAGAGATTAAAACTGAAGCAGATAGTTGACATCTTGTATTGAATGCGATGTGTTACTGGTAACCATTTCAGAGCTTAAGAGTTGCGGTAAGATTCGAAATCAAGCCACTGCTCAAATCTTGTGCCATATCATTATTACTGAGAAGTATTATTACAGTTTCTTCCCATTGCGCCACCGAAAAACGGTACAGTTACGTTTAGCTCGGTTAAGGGGTCATTTACAGCCGATTTACGTAACGAACTGTTTCTCAGAATTGCCTGGAACTTGTCTACAGCAGAACAGCGAGTTTCGAGGTGAAGCCATTGTTCATTAGTCTCTAATGCCATAATTATACAGTTAGGGGAATAATTACGGTGCCTTAATTCATATTGAACCACCACAAAACGGTACAATTAAGTTTCACACTGTCAGGGTTGTTTTACCGACGATTTACGTGTCGTCATATAAACTGAGAGGTATGATTACAGTGTCTTTCCATTGCACCACCACAAAACGGTACAATTAAGTCTCACACTGTTAGGGTTGTTTTCACTCTCCGAGCATCGCTTTCCGGCACCTTCCTCCAAACTCTGCCAGATTTAGTTACGCCACTGAAGGGGCACTCTTTATCTGCGCCCAGCTGTCCACCGACGCGGTCAGCGCCCTCCGAAAGGTTTGGGCACTAATATGACTGTGAAAGCAACCTAGTGTCAAAGCACTCACGTAAGCATGAGACGCATCCACTCCGGGTAAAAAAAGAGAAGAGTTTCGTCTCGATTCAAACGATTGTGGTTTTAAATGTGCTGACGTAAACTTTGTTGGCGGCTATAAATGACACGCCTTGTTTTATCTGAGTTGTTTGTAACCAACTTACTACTGTTTGAGTACCAACAAAAAACTGCTCGTTAGCTGACAGTTTTCTGGGACCTATGGCGTAACTAAATACGGCAGTAGTTGAAGGAAGGATGTCGTAAGCCAGTGCTTGGAGTCTGGGTTGTTTTATCGACGCTTTACGTATCGCCTTATAAAGTGAGAGGTATCGCTGCAGTGCCTTCCCACTGCGCCACAAGAACAGCGCAGAACAATAAGGTCTCACACTGTTAAGCCCGTTCTTAACTGGGCGAATGTTTGTTCGCCCGAACATACTTCGGACACTTCGACGAACTATGATTCGTTTCTTAATTGAACTTTTAGTTCGCCGAATATGGTTCGGACAGTCCAAACTTTACTTCATTCTCAACTGGCTTGGATTGAGATGAAAGCTTCGGCCCGAACTTGAGGCAGACGCGCAGAAGACAAAATGATCGATAATGTAGGCTAAAGTCAAGTCAATATACTTTAATCATCCCTCACAGGGTAATTCAACTAACTACTGTCTCATTCTTGGTTTCCGAGACAAGGCTGCGCCTTCCACAAGTCAACAAATAAACAAATTCCCTCTGAAGCGAGTGAAAAACCTAGCGACACCGTCATCCATTTTTATTTTTGTTTTTTCTTCATTCACAGGAGAGCTCTGCTCTCAGCCAATCAGTGGCAATGATCGTCCAATAGGGCGAATGTTCCCAGAACATGTTGAGCGAAGGTTTCTGGACCCCGAATATAGCTTCGACGAATACTTCCAACTAGGTTCGCGAAGAAAAGTTGGCCCAATTAAGAACCAACTAGCTTCGCCGAATACTTCCAACTATGTTCACGAAGAAACATTCGCCCAATTAAGAACGGGCTTTAGGGTTGTTTTGCCGACGATTTACGTCACGAAATGTTTCTGTAAATTGCCTGGAGCTTGCCTGCAACACTGCGGTCAGCCTTTGTTCATTAGTCTCTATCGCTATCATGGTGTGTGTGTGTGTGTGGTATAGTAATTGCAGTGCCTTCCCACTGCGCCATTACGAAACGGTTCAATTAAGCCTCACACTTTTAGGGTTGATTTACAGACGATTTGCGTAAAGAAATGTTTCTATGAATTCCCTGGAACAGCATTGCGGTAAGCTTCGAGATCAAGCCATTCCTCTTTAGTCTCTAACCTCATAACTATAATTATACTGAGAGGTATGATTACGATGCTTTCCCATTGCACCATCACAAAACTGTACAATTAAGTCTCCCGCTGTCAGGGCTGATTTACACACGATTGACGTGAAGAACTGTTTCTATGAATTGCCTCTGTGGAACTGGCCTGCAGCATTCCAGTAAGCTTCGAGGTCAAACCACTTCACATCTCTCGCGCCATATAATTATTAGTGAGATGGATAATTACAGTGCCATTCAGTTCCGCTGCGCCGCCGCAGTGCAGAACGATTATGTTCCACATTGTTAGGGCTGTTTTACCGACGATTTACGTAAAGAAATGTTTCTCTGCATTGCCTGGACCGTGCCTGAAGCAATGCGGTGAGATTCGAGGTCGGATAATATGAAACTGCCGGTTTAGTGCTGGCTTTGCGCAGGTCTCTATCAAAAAGCCGAATATTTGACAGAGTGAAACAGGTCATGTCCATCACGGCTCATTAATACTACACCCTCGCCTCTCCTCCATTCTCGCCCAAAGCAATCGATGGGTCCCGAGAGAGAGAGAGAGAGAGAGAGAGAGAGAGAGAGAGAGAGAGAGAGAGAGAGAGAGAGAGAGAGAGAGAGAGAGAGAGAGAGAGAGAGAGAGAGAGAGAGAGAGACAGACAGACAGACAGACAGACAGACAGACAGACAGACAGACAGACAGACAGACAGACAGAGACAGACAGAGACAGAGACAGACAGAGAGGCAGAGAGGCAGAGAGCGAGAGACGACAGACAGGCAGACAGACAGAGACAGAGACAGAAACAGAGAAAGTCAGAGACAGAGAGACAGAACGAACGAACGAACGAACGATTTTTATTTTATTTTATTAAACAGAGACAGACAGAGAGATTCAAGTGGTTTATTTGACTTGAACTAGAGCTCATATGAACATAGACAACACGGTACACACAAATACTGTACACACAAGCTGGAAATGCATTAATTCCCAGTCCCACGAAACCACTCCTCTGTGCATCTGCACAGCACAGGTCACAAGACTGCATCGTGTGTGGGCAGAGCGAAGGGGGCGAGGGATGGTGGTAGTGGTGGGTGGGTGGGGCTGGGGGTTGGCGGGGGGGGGGGGTAAGTAAGTGACTTGGTGCTTTACTTGCTTATCCCCCATCCCCAACCCCACGGGGTAGTAGGAGAAAAAAAAGATCACATACACAAATGACATGTAAGTATTTTGGGATCCAAGTGTTCATCGGCCCTTTGCAGTAAAGCCCGAAGTAAATAATTATAAAAGTGCAGCACTACAGCACCTCCTAAACAAAGTCAAGAAGGCCAAAATCCAAATATTGAGTTGTATATGTATACTTAATGACAGTTCAGTTAGTTTCTGTAACATTACACATTGCGAGGAGAATGCCACAAATACGCGATCTGTGTTCCTAGTTCGGCATACATTAAACAAGACCATATAATATACCAGAGTGACATGTACAAGGACGTGCTGGGCAAAGTCTTCAGATTGAAGTAGACGTCTATGTAAATGAATAAGCATGATCTCATGGGGTAGGGTATCTGCAAACAATAAAATAACAGTAGAAACAAGTAACATAAAAAAAGTAAAATCTCGAAATCTAGTTTTCTAATCTCAATATAGTTTTCTAAGTTTTAAGCTGTGATAAATATACTGCGCAACATTGGTCATATGCTCAGTGTCATACAGAATGGTTATATGTTTTGTTTTTGTTTTTTGAAATCCTAAGAGTACCTTTTGACTTTAAGGCAACTGTGGCTTTGCATACAAACAGAAAGTGGATTTCTTCATCCACACAAGACTTGTGTGTGTGTGTGTGTGTGTGTGTGTGTGTGTGTGTGTGTGTGTGTGTGTGTGTGTGTGTGTGTGTGTGTGTGTGTGTGTGTGTGTGTGTGTGTGTGTGTGTGTGTGAGGGTCAAAGACGTCTGCACAACAGGGCCTCTAGCTACTACTGTCAACAGGCAGGTTAGCCGGGGAAGGATCACAATCTGTAGTGTGCAAATCTGTAGTGTGCAAAGTGACCACTGGTTCCGGTAGCTTGCTCTTCCTCTTCCTGCCCAGCAGTGTCCAGAAGGTCTGTCTGTAGCGAGAGCCCATGGTGTAGTAGACGAGGATGTTGAAGGTGGCGTTGACGTAGGTGAGCATGTCAATCACCCAGATACTCGCCATGGCGAAGTTGTGATAGCGTCGGCCGGGGTTCATCTCCGGTAGAAAAAGCCAGGCGAATCTGGGCACGGTAGACAGAGACCAGGTCAGTAAAACATCCAGGTAAATTTAACAGATTGGACACAAGCATGTACTGAAGAACAAGCTCTGTAAACCCCACGAACCGAGTGAAAAACAAACAAATCAAATCAGGTTGGTAAAACAGTCATGTTGAGCGGACCCAAGCACACTGAAGAAACGGCCAGGTAAACCCAGTGAACACTGTGAACAACAACGGCGACTATGACGGTAACGGCAACAGCTACAACAAACTGGTTGAAAAAAAAAAAAAAAATGAAAAAAGAACTTCATAAACCCTTTGAACATAATCACAGGGTCATTAAATTGCCATGTGGAGTGGGCACAAACACATTTTTTTTTTCAAATCAGCCACAAAAATCCACATTCATTAGATGGGTACATGAATAAAAAGCAATTAAAAAAAAAAAGTTGATAAAACGGCCATGTGGATTGGACACAAACTCAGTGGTGGAATACAGCCAGGTTGGTAAGCCTCATTCATGAGATGGGTGGATAAAAATCGGGTTGTTAAAACAGAGATGTGGGGTGGACACAAACACATTGAAAAAAGGCAACAAACAGACAAGCAAAGAACAAAAACAAAACAGCCAGGTAAGCCTCATAAATGAGATAGGTGGATAAAAACTGCTGAACGTGGCAGGCAAGGACGCCATTGGAAAAGCAAAAAAAAAAAAAAAAAAGTTCACATATGCTGCTGAGGTGAGGAACGAAGATGGTGACATCATTCAGGCTGTTGAAAGTCGGGAAAGTGTCGCAGTGTTGAAAACTAAAATTTCGCGAACTGTGCAACCCACTGACTAATGTGATCATTGAACGACACAAATTCAACACCAGGTTTCAGGAGGCATCGGAACATGTTCAGAATTTTATCACAGCACTGAAGATCCTGGCAGACACTTGTGAATTTGGGCCTTTGAAAGACTCTCTCATTCGTGACAGGATAGTTTGCGGCGTGTCATCAGATGCTTTGCGAAAGCAGCTGCTTAAAGAAAGAGACCTGACGCTCCACAAGGCTGTTCAACTCTGCCAGATTCATGAAAGTGCTGAAAGGTACATCAAGGAAGTCTCAGATCAGCAGGAAGTTAATACAGCCAGACAACAGCCCAGCTCTGCCACAGTCCGTGATAAAGCATGAATGTCCTGTGGACGTTGTCATGCACTGCAAAAGGAACTCTGCCCAGCATTTGGCAAAAAGTGTTCTTCGTGCATGAAAATGCATCATTTCACCAGATCTGCATGTCAAAACGGCAACTCGGCGTGAACAAAATGTCAGCATTGTTGACCATGACGAAGCTGATATACTCCAAGAGGATGCTGATATTCATGTCATCACACAGACAAAGACCCGAAATGAAATTCACTGCACTGCGAGAGTCAACACTCACGAAATCAGCTGAAAATAGACACAGGGGCAAAATGCAACGTTCTACCTCTTGACCTTTTCAAGAAAGTGCAGAAGAAGGAAACGATCAACAAGGCGAAAGCAGTCAACCTGGTTGCATACGGAGGAGAAAGATTTCCAACTCTTGGTACGGCTGACCTCCAGTGTAAGATTGGAGACACGACACATCTGCTCACAATTCAGGTCCTTGACAGACAAACGACTCCGATTTTAGGCCTAAACGATGCACTGCAGCTGAATCTTGTCAAGCTGGACAAGGCTGTCTATGAGGTGGATGCTGATGCAGAAGATGCATTCCGTCAGCAGGTCGTCACAGACTATGCTGATTTGTTTGATGACCAGCTGGGGAATCTTGCAGCCAGATACACAATGAGAGTGGACAAAAACGTCACTCAAGTCGTGAAACCAGCAAGAAGGATTCCTCAAGCCATGAAATAGAGGGTCAAGGAAGAGCTGGGCGACATGGTGAAGAAAGGCGTTACTGTGCGAGAGACTGAACCAACAGAGTGGGTCTCACAGATGGTAGCCACCAGAAAGAAGAACGGCGACGTACGGATATGTCTGGATCCCAGAGATCTGAACAAAGCTCTCAAACGACCACATCATCCCATGCGTACTGCAGATGATGTGGCCTCCAAACTGGGGAATGCGAAGGTCTTTTCAACGTTGGATGCGAAGACTGGATTTTGGCAGATCAAGCTTGAAAAACAATCCTCTTTACGTACAACGTTCAGGACTCTATATGGGAGGTACAGGTTGCTCTGCATGCCCTTTGGCATCAACACAGCATCAGAAGTGTTCCAGCAAGCCATGGAACGACTTTTTGAAGGATATCCATGCGCAATCATTGTTGACGACATCCTCATCTGGGGTTCTACTGAAAAAAGGACATGATGCCAGCCTCAGGAACGTCCTGGAGAGAGCTAGACAGATTGGCTTGAAGCTGAACCTCAGCAAATGCAAGTTCAAGCCGAAAAACGTCTCCTTCGTGGGACACACGTTCACGGATGAAGGTCTGAAGCCTGACACAGAGAAGATGGATGCAATTCGAAACATGCCAGCACCAGAAAACCAAGCAGCTCTTCAAAGGTTTCTCGGAATGACAAACTACTTGAACCAGTTCATCAAGGACTACAGTGGAAAAAAACACACACACATACAGCCACACTGGAGAGCTTCTCCACAACGATGTCGTCTGGAACTGAACTGAAACCCACCAGCAAGCATTTGACAGACTGAAAGATGATCTCACAAATCCTCCTGTGCTGAAATTCTTCGATGCAGGAAAGCCTGTGGTGTTGTCTGTTGACGCGTCCAAAAGCGGGCTTGGTTCTGCTTGCCTCCAAGAGGAAGCTCCAGTAGCCTTTGCTTCAAGAGGTCTTTCCGATGCAAAGGCCAGATATGCACAGATCGAGAAGGAACTGCTTGCGGCCGTGTTTGCATGCAGAAAGTTTCATGACTTCATCCATGGTCGCAGAGTGACTATAGAAACTGATCACAAGCCTTTGATCACCATCGTGAAGAAGCCACTTCATGCTGCTCCAGCACACTTACAGAGAATGCTTCTTCACCTTCAGCGGTATGACCTACAGTTTGTCCACAAGAAGGGAAAAAAGCTTTTCCTTGCTGACACCCTCTCAAGAACATACCCGGATGAACCCCCAGAAGAGACAGCATCTGACTATGACGTCATGACAGTGCTGTCCATCTCAGCAGACAGGATGACCGAGCTTCAGCGAGAAACTCTGGCAGATGCAACCATGCAGAAGTTGGCGAAGTTCATCAAGGAAGGCTGGCCTGGACATGAGCGAAGTGTTCCACCTGACGTAAAACCCGTCTTTCCTTAACGCGACGAGCTCGTGATTGAAAATGACGTCATCCTGAAAGGACAAAAGGCAGTGGTGCCCAAATCTTTGCAGTCGACATACATCACCATCTTGCGCACGGGTCACAGGGTGCGGACCGCACCAAACAGCTTGCCAGCGATGTGGTCTATTGGCCAAAGATGCGACAAGACATCGAGAGCGCTGTTTTTACATGGGTGAATAAAAATCGGGTTGTTAAAAGAGCTATGCTGAGTGGACGCAAACACATTGCAGAAACCCATAATGCAAGCAATGGACAGACAACACGTTCCCTCGTGGACATTAGCACGTGAAACAGAAACACAGCGCAGAAACCGCTCGCTGGTCCCAGCTGGACACATCATCTTTAGAGGGGCTTCCAGTTAAAGAATGACGAGAAGAAGAAGAAGAAGAAGAAGAAGAAGAAGAAGAAGAAGAAGAAGAAGAAGAAGAAGAAGAGGAGGAGGAGCATTTCTACTGCATCTAATGCACAAGGTGAGAGTGCAGGGCGCTTTAAATCACACTAACAACACCTACCCCCCCCCCCCCCCTCCCACACACACACACACACGTCGGACGGGGGAATATAATATAGTCAAGGCTGTGAAAAATACAGTTTAGAAATAGTTACTGAACAGATGCATCCTGCTGGCGGTTTTAAAACAGGAGGAAGAATCAGAGTGACGGAGTGTTTGAGCTCAAAACGAGCACAACGACCGAGAGTCTATAATCATTTTGGTCACAATCAGACACCACAGGCCTTAAGGTCTCTGTGGACGTAAAGCACGTGAAAGAGAGAAGACACCACACGCACGGGGGTTGGGGGTTGACGGGTGTGTGGGGAGGGGTGGGAATGGGGGGGCTGACCTGAACAAGGCAAGAGGAAAGACGCAGACGATGAAGAAGCAGGAGATGTAGACGAGCATCCTGGTCAGTGCGATCTCCTGGGGAGACACGCTACTGCTGGAAGACGTCCCGGCGCGCCACCTAGCAGCCTGTCTCAGCTTCACCGCCGTTATTATCGTCGTCGTCGTCACCACAACGATCATGACGATGGGCAGACCAACTCCGTACACGGAAAGGTCCAAGGTGTCCACAAGCTTCCGGTTCTTCAAGTAGAACTCGCTGAGGACGGCGGTCCAAATCTCCCTACCGTTGAGAGGATCCGAGACGCACACTATGGAGTATTTACTCGTCGAGAGGAAGAAGAAGGCAACGACGACGACGTAGACGACGCCGATGACGATGGTTATGGTGGAGGTCCGCATGAGGGTTTGAGAGCGGAGGGGCTGCAGGATGCAGAAGCATCTCTCGCTGGCGATGATAGCGGTGATGATTTGGGAGACCCAAGTGAACCCGTAGAAGCCCAGCAGGTGGTTGTTGACAAGGAACCGCATAAAGGGACCGTACCTGAAATAATGATCTAGAACATTACTGGAACACGTCTGAAACAGTCAGCCACTGCATGGTCGTATCCTACCAGTTAGTTAGTTAGTTAGTTAGTTAGTTAGTTAGTTAGTTAGTTAGTTAGTTAGTTATTCAGTTAGTTAGGTAGGTAGTTGATTGGCTGCTTAACTATTGCGTTAGTTAGTTAGTTATTTAGTTAGTTGGTAGGCTGGCTAGTTAGTTAGTCAGTTATTCATTTAGACAGTTCTTGGGTTTTACGTCCTGTCAGTCGCACACAGTCATCCCAGGACAAATCTCTCATTCCATTTCCTTTTTTACACAGTTACAAAATTCATATCTCCAAATCACTATGTATGTGTGTGTGTGTCATTGTTATGTACATTGCTCTTGTATTTGAACGTTTTTTAGCTTGTGTTTTATTGAATTCTTGATGGTTTATTGTAAAATCTATTGAATGTTTTATATAAAGGACGAACCAAAAGACAAAATTCTGAACACAGGGACAATAAAGTTGTATTTCGTAGTATTGTATTGTATGAAAGATACTTCCAGACAGCTCCCTTATGACGTAATGAACACACAGCGAGAACATAACTGCTTAAATCACAAGTGTGTCTCAGTAAATTCCCTGTTGTATTGCACAAAAGTACCTGCTTTGGTGACTACATCCAGCAGGCACTCTAATCACATTGCTGTGAGCAGACATAAAACATTGACTGACAAAAGGTCAACGTCAAAACCTGTCTATGGCTTTGATACACTAGTTGTTTGGGCCGTGTGGTTAACGAGGACCGTTAGAACCGCATGCTGTTCAAGTTCAAGTCGGATGGACCATTTTTGTCTTCGTCTATATTACTCATACAGATGAAGACAGATATGGTGATAGGCAGTCAGGCGAGAGAGAGAGAGAGAGAGAGAGAGAGAGAGAGAGAGAGAGAGAGAGAGAGAGAGAGAGAGAGAGAGAGAGAGAGAGAGAACTCGAACTCGAAGTCGAAAACTTTATTTTCCAAGGATTGTAGTTTAGGTTCATTTAGACCTAACAACTAGTCCTTGCTAAACTACTGAATAAGTGAAACATGGAGAAACAATTATATGAAAAAAGAAAAAAAATCGATTAATATTTAAACATGATAAACATTATACAAACAAATAAAATATAACACTACCCCTATTAATAGTAATAAACATACAGGAACAGCAAAATCAGTGAAAATACTTTGAGAGCGAGAGGACTCGAACTCGAACTCGAAAACTTTATTTTCCAAGGATTATAGATTAGGTTCACCTATCTAACAACTAGTCCTTGCTAAACTGTCGAATAAGTAAAAACTGGTGAAACAATTATATAAAAATGATATGTTTTATAAACTCGATTAATATTTAAACAGGATAAACAATATATAAACAAATAAAATAAAATACTACCACTATTAATAGTAATAAACATACAGGAACAGCAAAAATCATTGAAAATACTTTGAAATGACAATGAATAAATAAGATGTATACATAGCAAAAATGGTGTTGACGTATCTCGCAATTATTTAGAGAGAGAGAGAGAGAGAGAGAGAGAGAGAGAGAGAGAGAGAGAGAGAGAGAGAGAGAGAGAGAGAGAGAGAGAGAGAGAGAGAGAGAGAGAGACAGACAGACAGACAGACAGACAGACAGACAGACAGACAGACAGACAGAGACAGAAAGACCGAGAGTCGAAGAGACAAAGAGACAGACACAGACTAGACAGACAGACAGGCAGAGACACAGAGCGATAGAGACGAACAGGAGGCGATCCAGTTACAAAGGGACACAAAGGTAGCAGCAAACTCCAAGCACTGGTTTACGACATCCTTTTGTCCAAACACTGCCATAATCATTTACACCATAGGTCTCCGAAAACTGTCAGCTTTTCCTTGGTGCTCAGGTAGTAGTACGTTGTAACAGACAGCTAAAATTGCATCAAACATTGTTGTTGGTGGTGGTGGTGGTGGACGCGCCTTTTATGTACCTGCGTGCTTCGACGCTGTGTTGTTCTGCACGATTAATATCATTATAAAACCCAAAGCGTTCGCGCGGCGATGACTATCATTGGCGGGAGCTGCCACAAGTTTAATTTATCTCGCGACAAACACGTGTTCAGACAAAACACGTCCTTTATCGCGACAAATGCATGCTTGTAGCGACAAAACCTATTTCTCGCGACAGAAAGTTGCGACAAGCGTCGACAAAACGACAAAACGTTTGTCACGACAAACATGTTTTTTGTCGCGACAAAACATTTGTCGCAACAAAAATGATTCTTCACTCCGTATCAACATCTTCTTTCAAGCAAGCCTTAAAAAGTCATCTCTTCAAATCTGCATATAATTAATACCCCCCCCCCGCCCCACCTGTGTGTGTGTGTGTGTGTGTGTGTGTGTGTGTGTGTGTGTGTGTGTGTGTGTGCGCGCGCGCGCGCGCGCAATATCCCGCTGTACATTTTTGTATTTGCAGTATACCTACTTGTATCACACATGTGTGCTAAAATCAGAGTTGGTCATGTTTGGTTACTGGCAACTTTGGTTTAGTTATTGAAATTCCTGCATGTAAATTCTTGCGTGGTTGGCGGGCGTATAGCCCGAAATCTTTATTTGTTTTAATTTTTATATCTTGTCCATTGTATGTGTTTATACATTTTTTTTCTGCAGCTTTTTGTACGGCGCATTGTGCCTTAGATCTTGCTAAGGATCATGCGCCATAGAAATGTTCATTATTATATTATTCTTATGGCAGCTCTCGCCAGCGATAGCTGACAGCATCGGTGCACAGAAACGCGGAGATAGATAAGACGCGCCTTGTGTGTAGCGACGTGCTTCGACACTTCGTTGCTCTTTACAGTTTCGATCATTATAGAACCTAAAGCTTCCGGGGCCTCTGACAATCATTGGCAACAGCTGCGACAAGTCCAATTTTCTGAGCGACAAAACACATTTCTTGTCGCAACAAAATATGCTTGTCGCGACAAAATGTTTGTCGCGACTAACGTTTTGACATAATTTTGTCGCAGCAAGCATACTTTTGTTGCGAAAAAAGACGTGTGTTTGTGGCGACAAATCTTTTGTCACGACAAAAACTGATACTTGTGGCAGCTAGCTCCCGCCGATGATAGCTGACAGCGTCGGTGCACTGCTGCGCGGAGACAGGTAAGAAAGCCCTTTTCACTGGCGTAACCAGTTCTGGCAGAGTTTGGAGAAAGGTGTCGGAAAGCCAGGCTCGGAGTGTGAGGTAAATATACAGCAGCCTCAGTGCCGTTTGACAGTCCTACTTTTCTCGAGTGGTAAACTGCAGCCCGAGTTTTTCTCCGTACAAAACCATGTTGTAGAGAAGGTAGAGCCCGTCGGAAAGCGACAAGGAGAACAGACACACGTTGATGCGTTCCTTCAGACCCTGCTTGTAGAACACCGCCATGTTGGTGACGTTGGCTGGCCCGCCAATTAGGAATAAGATGGGCAGGACCACAAAGTCCCTCAGCCGACGGACAAAGTCCTCTGTCTGGGCGCTCAAGATGTTGTCCGGGTTGTCCCAGGGCAGAAAGTCCGAATGGAATTGTAGAACGGGGCAACGTGAGGACTGTGTGTTGTTGGCAATGAGGTCCGTCACGTTGGTTACTGTGTCGTAAGAGGTGTTTGAAAGGTTTGCCCAATTCCTAGAATGTGACGTTGTTGACCACATCGTTGAGCTGTCTTCCGTAACAGACACTGCAGCCATCATCTGCGCGATAGCTATCTACACGTGGTGATCTGTTTAAGAACAGGTGAGATCACGCTTGCGACTTAGGTTGTAGTCTTATTTTCGTCTTCAGTTAGGGAAAATAAAATAACAAAGTGATGCATAAATAAGTATATAACAAAGGAAGGAAAAACGTAGGCAAGAAGGATTTCTTTCAGTGTCATTTCGCCGTAAAAATATTTATATCAATCTTCAGTCAAAATGTGTAAGATGAAAACTTCAGTCAAAATGTGTACGGGGGAAAACAAACAAACAAACAAAAAACAAAAACAAAAACGGAGAAGAAATATGTTAAACCACACGTCGGTGATTCATCACTTCGGGATGTAGAA
>CAUZXP010000191.1:0-14595 GCA_963584105.1 Alviniconcha strummeri
GAAGCAGGTGTACCAGTTAGATTTAAAGTGCCAATGCTAGTGGTGTGATTGTTGCAAGCTTCTTCTTCCTGAGAAGACTGTGTGTTGTTGTTGGTAGGATGTTAAAAATATCCAGCGATGTACTACAACAACTTGGGAACATTGACCTTTGAAAATGGTTGAAAAGTTGCAGTGTTTTGGGGCCTGTATGCCTCTATGTGTGTGTGTGTGTGTGTGTGTATGTGGCACATGTGTGTGTGTGAGTGTGTGTGTGTGTGTGTGTGTGTGCACATGTGTCACTGTGTGTGTATGCATAGGAATATCAGCTGCATTAATATTCACTGTTCTGCATGTAGCACACAACAGAGTTGCCCTTGTTGCTGGTGGACAAGTACCTGGTGTATCACCACCACCCACGGCGTCACAACGGAATCTTCATCATGACATCCTTCGCTCTGGCCTATCTGGCGTGGTAAGTGTCTTTAAGCAATGATTGCATGCACCTTTAACAGGGACCAAAGTGAAGAAGTAACATGGGCCTTAGTGACAACGAATGGAAATACATGTATGTGTGTGTGTGTGTGTGTGTGTGTGTGTGTGTGTGTGTGTGTGAGTGTGTGTGTGTGTGTGTGTGTCTGTGTGTGTGTGTCTGTGTGTGTGTGTCTGTGTGTGTCTGTGCATTTGAATCTTTGTTGCATGAATGTGTGCGTAAACGAATTTGTAAACACTTAAGGCCATGACAGGTGGGGCGTGCTAAGTGCGCATTGCTATGATCATTATGATCATGTGTGCAGGTTCGCCCTAATATAACCACACTGGGTGACTGGGCACAAAACACCAATATACATACAAATTTACTTACATGTGTGCAGGTTCGCCCTGATATAACGACACTGGGCGACTGGGCACAAAACACCAATATACATACAAATTTACTGACATGTGTGCAGGTTCACCCTGATATAACGACACTGGGCGACTGGGCACAAAACACCAATATACATACAAATTTACTGACGTGTTCAGGTTCACCCTGATATAACGACACTGGGCGACTGGGCACAAAACACCAATATACATACAAATTTACTGACGTGTGCAGGTTCACCCTGATATAACGACACTGGGCGACTGGGCACAAAACACCAATATACATACAAATTTACTGACATGTGTGCAGGTTCACCCTGATCTAACGACACTGGGTGACTGGGCACAAAACACCAATATACATACAAATTTACTGACATGTGTGCAGGTTCACCCTGATATAACGACACTGGGCGACTGGGCACAAAACACCAATATACATACAAATTTACTGACATGTGTGCAGGTTCACCCTGATATAACGACACTGGGCGACTGGGCACAAAACACCAATATACATACAAATTTACTTCCATGTGTGCAGGATTCTGTGGATAGCCTTCGTAGCGGACCTGTGGGTGTATCCTGTGCTGCGTGTCATGGAGAACCATGAGCGTGCCATCTTCATCCTCTTTCTCCTCATGTTCTTCATCAGCATCTACCTCGTCGGGGAGGCGCTCACCAAGTTTCTCTGGCGTGAGTGTTGGGATTTGCTGTGGCAAAATGACAGTGGCTGGATAGATACAGGCTGTGTGCCTATAAACGCCGATCACATTTTGGCTAATTTTGAAATGTCGCTGTTTGGCTGGAGAATGTAACGTTTTGTTTTAGCTTTCCATAGGAGATTTTAGTTTCACTTTTGGTTGGAGTTTTAGCGTGGGCTGTCAGCTGTTACTAACAGTGTTAGCCAGAGATTGGCAGATTGGTTTACTTTAGCATTTTGGTTTTAGTTCTGTAAGTATGGCTTTTGTTTTTCTTTCCTTTTCTTCCTTGTCCCCCTGATATGACTGCACTGGTTGACTGGGCGTAAAACACCAATTTACTTGCTCCTTTTTTTTCTCCTTTTTTTTTAACAGTCAGCTTTAACATTACATGGTAGTAAGCAGTATAGCAATAGGTATACTCCCTCCCTCTTCCCCCATCTGCATGCCCCCCCCCCCCCCCCAACCCCCCAACCCCCATCCCTCTGTGTACTTGGCACCACAAAACATTCCTCATGCAATTGTACTGACACTTGGCAATACAGTTGTATTGTAGTGCCATGGCTTCACACAGTTGTGTCATGGGTTCACACTTAGAGATACTGTATTATATAATACAGCGCTGACGTGACATGCTTATGGACTAGGTACAAGTAGAAGCTGTGTGCTTGGTGTATTAGCGACACACTGATGTGAACTAAGGTTTGTAGTCCCCTACTTTCCTGGGGCTTTGGGAAAATGTGGCCTTGTCAGTACTTGTTTTTGAGACAGGAGGAGTGGTGTAAAAGTTGCACAGCTCAGTGTGTGCATCCATGTTGCAAACGTTGCAACCTCAGAGGGAGAGTGACCTATTTATTCATTCTGAGGCCCCTGTTGTTAGTTAGGAACTGTGAGTCTGCACTTAGAAGAAAACAAAACAAAAACAAAAAACATCAAGTAACCTGGCAATGTTTGGTGCATCACATGGGATTGGGGCCCTTCTAACATAAGTTTAGCATGCCCTTTCCAGTTCTGGTACACAAAGGATGCACACATCTGTGCCTTAATGGGAGACACATCTAATGTGTAATTGTATGTGGCTACACACCTGTGACTACAGCTTACAAAAACAGGAAGAAACTAAACAATGAAAGATAACATGCTGTGAGTTCACAGACTAAACAATAAAAGATAATAATTATACTGTGAATTTACACACTAAACAATAAAAGATAACATGCTGTGAGTTCACACACTAAACAATAAAAGATAACAAAATTAACATGCTGTGAGTTCACACACTAAACAATAAAAGATAGTCTGCTGTGAGTTCACACACTAAACAATAAAATATAATAATTAGGCTATGAGTTCACACACTAAAAAATAAAAGATAATATTCTGTGAGCTCACGCACTAAACAATAAAAGATAATATGCTGTGAGTTCACACACTAAACAATAAAAGATAACATGCTGTGAGTTCACACACTAAACGATAAAAAATAATATGCTGTGAGTTCACACACTAAACAATAAAAGATAACATGCTGTGAGTTCACACACTAAACAAAAAAAGATAATATGCTGTGAGTTCACACACTAAGCGATAAAAGATAATATGCTGTGAGTTCACACACTAAACGATAAAAGATAGTCTGCTGTGAGTTCACACAGTGTGTGTCCTGTGGTTCAGTGAACAGGAAGCATCTGAAAAGCAAACCTTTCTTTCAACAATTTGGGCTGTGATTCTCATTGGGTAGGGTAGGCCACAGTGGGTTACTGAAAGAGTCAGGTCCCCTCATAAGACAAACTATATGATGGAGAAAGGGTTATTTGGGTGTCAGGTCCCCTCATAAGACAAACTATATGGTGGAGAAAGGGTTATTTGGGTGTCAGGTCCCCTCATAAGACAAACTATATGGTGGAGAAAGGTTTATTTGGGTAGAAATGTTCATACACATACCTGCTTTATTTGGGTAGAAATGTTCATACTCATACTTGCTTTATTTGGGTAGAAATGTTCATACACATACCTGCCTTATTTGGGTAGAAATGTTCATACTCATACTTGCTTTATTTGGGTAGAAATATTCATACTCATACCTGCTTTATTTGGGTAGAAATGTTCAAACCCATACCTGCTTTATTTGGGTAGAAATGTTCAAACTCATACTTGCATTATTTGTGTAGAAATGTTCATACACATACCTGCTTTATTTGGGTAGAAATGTTCATATGCATACCTGCCTTATTTGGGTAGAAATGTTCATACTCATACCTGCTTTATTTGGGTAGAAATGTTCATACACATACCTGCTTTATTTGTTCATACGCATACCTGCCTTATTTACTCTCTTTTTTCTTTCTTTTTTTCTTCTGTGATTTTTGTTACATTCTTTTGTCCTACCAGGCTACCAAACTAGATAGTAAGTCATGTGTTTTTCCATTCCTTTATAACATTGGACTGCTGAAAATGCATATATTCGGTTCTTCAGGAATTGGCATAAAGTGGTTGGTCTTTTTCACCTGACTACTACTGGTCAGGAACTGGGTGGTCTGGTCTATTCTTTTCCACTCCAGTGGCCAGTGCGGTCAGTGAATCGGCGGGGGGGGGGAGGGGGGGGGGGTTGTTTTGGTGTATCAGCCACCCGGACCAGGTCATTAGGCAGTGTGTGAAAAGTTAGGGTATGAAAAGTGAAAGGTGGGGGTGGGGAGGGGTGGATATCAGATGGACACATGAAAACATGTTTGTGTGGTTTCTGTAGAATGCTCAGTTTTGCCAGTGAGGTGGACAGCTCAGTTTGCAGTAGTCGCTGCACTGCATGATGTCTTATGATACTTAGCATGGGCAAAACTGGGATGGCAGTTGCAAGACAGTTTCAAGTGTCAGAGGTCTCCTTTCCTCTCTTCTGTTGTTGTTGTTGTTGTTGTTGTTGTTGTGTGTCTGCCCTGCATATATAACCTCATAAGTCGTCTTCCACTGAGTTGGTGATTTTTTTTAATGCTGTATGGTTTTAGTTGATGAAATTACCAAAAGCACTTAATACAAATCTTGGCCTAAGTACAAAATGTTAATGTGTGTGTGTGTGTGTGTGTGTGTGTGTGTGTGTGTGTGTGTGTGTGTGTGTGTGTGTGTGTGTGTGCGTGCGTGCGTGTGTGTGTATCCCACATTCGTGTACATGCACCTATGATTGTGTATTTTTCAGGGAAAGAAAAAGCCGCGCTAACGGCAGCAGTGAAGAAAAGGAAATGAGAACAGAACCCTTCTGCAATCACCAATGCTGTTGACACAAACTCCACTCCATCACATGCACTCGAGGCGCTGATTTGTTTGCTTCTGTTGTTTTTTATTCACGTTTATAATATGTAGGGTTTTTGTTTGTTAGTTATGTGTGTGTGTGTGTGTGTGTGTGTGTGTGTGTGTGTGTTAATTTGTTTCTAGTGTTTATGTGTTTGCATGTGAGTGTGAATGTGTATATATTTATATGCCTTGATGCTTCCTGAAATGGATGTGGTTTGCTGTTGTAGTGTGTTTCATTAATATTTTTTTGAAAGTCTGACATGTTTTCTCAGGCATACAGCTGTCTGATTATTCTTTCAGCTGTCAGTGAGTGAATCAGTTTTTCTTCATGGTGTGTGTGTGCGTGTTTGTGTGTATTATGTATGTGAATGGTTATAATGTGAGGGTTTGTGTCTGCACATGTATGCATGTGTGTTTGTGTGTGTGGAGTTTGGTCCGTCGCCAGAACTCTATGCAATGCATTTTAAACACGCAGCTAAGGAATGCCACATGACCTGTGCTCCAGAGAAAGTAATTGTCTTTTTTTGTTATTACTGTAGCAAATATATTTCACTATGATGCATAAAAATGCATTTCTTCTTCACGTTCCTCTCACGTTTTATTTTGTTTTATTTTCCCTTTTGTTGGAAAGGAAAGATTATTGTCAGTGTTGCTGCGGACCGTACGTTCTTCACGTTTTATTTTTTTTATTCTCCATTTTGTTGGAAGGGAAAGACTATCGTCAGTGTTGCTGCAGACCTTACATTCCTCTCACCTTTTAGTTTGTTTTATTTTCCCTTTTGCTGGAGGAGATGGGCTATCGTCAGTGTTGCTGCAGACCTTTCGTTCCTCTCACCTTTTAGTTTGTTTTATTTTCCCTTTTGCTGGAGGAGACGGGCTATCGTCAGTGTTGCCGCAGACCTTTCGTTCCTCTCACCTTTTAGTTTGTTTTATTTTCCTTTTTGTTGGAAGAGACAGGCTATCGTCAGTGTTGCTGCAGACCTTTTGTTCCTCTCACCTTTAGTTTATTTTCCCTTTTGTTGGAAGAGACAGGCTATCGTCAGTGTTGCTGTGGACCTTATCTTAGGACCTTGTGTGGGTGGGTCATGGGTTTGTGACACGTGCAGGGTGTATTTGGCCTTCTTGTGATGCAGGGTGTTTTAAGGTGTCATTATTTGAGCCTTCTTACATGAAACATTGGACGTGGCTGAGTTATATGCAGCATTTATATTTAGTTAGTGTGTATGTGTGCATATGTGTGTGAGTGTGTGTGTGTGCATGTGTGTGTGTGTGTGTGTGTGTGTGTGTGTGTGTGTGTGTGTGTGTGTGTGCATGTGTGTGTGCATGCATGTGTGTGTTTGTGTGTATGCATGTGTGTGTGTGTGTGTGTGTGTGTGTGCGTGTGTATGTATGCACGCATGCGTGTGTGTGTGTGTGCATGCATGCATGTATGTATGCGTGCATGCATGCACATGTGGGTTTTTGTGTGTGTGCTTGCATGCATGCATGCATGCACATGTCCTGAATTTCCACTGCTGTGTTGTGATGACAGAGTTGTTCACAGGGAGTTTGTAACTAAGCGCTCGACTGTAGATCCAGCAGACAGGGTTCCACTCCTGTACATGACACAGTGGAAGACTGTTTTTTGGTTCTTCCGAGTCAACACTTGCTCATACTCGCCCCCCGGTGCCTGTCTCCGCCTTCATCTGCACCAAGATGGTTGTGCGCGTTAGGACCTTGCAGCCAGTGCCATGAAAACACACCATGTAGCCAACGCATAATAACGGCAAAATGATCAAAATGAACGTTGCGTCTTTTGTAAAGGGATGAATAAAGTATTGTGTAGTCTGTTTTATAATGGAAGGTTGATATATATATATATGCATGTTACTTCCTATGTCTTTTCCTCGAACAGATTGATGAGCAACGTAGAGGTACTGGCACAGCCATGTCATCCTGGTATCTACAGTGTATAATTATATAACAGCCTGTATATTATAAATCATTAATTTTGAGCAAAACAGCTTGATAGTTATGTCGCACTCTAAAATTGCTGTGTGTGAAGTGTTTTTCAGGTCAATTAATTGTTTTGCTATATTAAGTGTATAAATATTCAAGGCAGTTAATTGTTTTGCTATATTAAGTGTATAAATATTTAAGGCAGTTAATTGTTTTGCTATATTAAGTTTATAAATATTCAGGGCGATTAATTCTTTTGTTATATTAAGTGTATACATCATCAGGGCGATTGTTTTGTTATATTAAGTGTATAACCATTCCATCTGGCAGGAATTGGTTACCCATGTGTATGTGCATCACCCAGCAGCTCTGCATGGGGTTTGGTTATGTTGGTGTTTTTCTAGATGTCATTTTGAAGTCAAGACCACTGTGTTGGTTACACCAAGATGATTATACTAACCTGTCTGTTGATTTAGTTTTTTGTGTGTGCTGTTGATGTGTTTTCACATCAATACTTAATACTAATGCTGTCTGATGTGTTCACAAACTGAACAAAAAAGATCATGGTCCATTGCCTTCTCTTTGATTTGAAAGTGCTGACTGAAGCATTTTAGACTGTGGCAGACATTTTGACATTGGGGTTTTGTTCAGCACGTTTTAATGCAATGTTCTCAAAGTTTCACATTGCAGTAGCTTTCACTGAACTTTGCTTCACATTGTAATTAAGCTTTCACTGAGTTTCGTTTCACATTGTAATAGCTTTCACAGAGTTTTGTTTCACATTGTAATAGCTTTCACAGAGTTTTGTTTCACATTGTAATAGCTTTCACAGAGTTTTGCCTGTCCACACCACACTTTCAGTGAGTTTTGTTTCACATTGTAATAGCTTTCACAGAGTTTTGCCTGTCCACACCACACTTTCAGTGAGTTTTGTTTCACATTGTAATAGCTTTCACCGAGTTTTGCCTGTCCACACCACACTTTCAGTGAGTTTTGTTTCACATTGTAATAGCTTTCACAGAGTTTTGCCTGTCCACACCACACTTTCAGTGAGTTTTGTTTCACATTGTAATAGCTTTCACAGAGTTTTGCCTGTCCACACCACACTTTCAGTGAGTTTTGTTTCTCATTGTAATAGCTTTCACAGAGTTTTGCCTGTCCACACCACACTTTCAGTGAGTTTTGTTTCTCATTGTAATAGCTTTCACAGAGTTTTGCCTGTCCACACCACACTTTCAGTGAGTTTTGTTGCACATTGTAACAACAGTGTTTGTTGAGTTTTGTTTCACATAGTAATAGCTTTCATTGAGTTTTGCTTCACATTGTAATTAAGCTTTCACAGAGCTTCGTTTCACACTGTCACAGCTTTCACTGAGTTTTGTCTCACATCGTAATAGTTTTTGTGGAGTGTTGTTTCACATTTTAATAGCTTTCAGTGAGTTTTGCCTGTCCACGCCACATTGTAATAGCTTTCACTGAGTTTTGTTTCATATTGTAACAGCTTTCACTGAGTTTTGCTACACATTTTAATTAAGCTTTCACTGAGTTCTGTTTCATATTGTGATAGCTTTCACTGAATTTTACTTCACATTGTAATTAAGCTTTCACTGAGTTTTGTTTCACATTGTAATAGCTTTCACTGAGTGAAACATTGTCTTGTGATCTCCTGTACTACAAACACATGCATGCATGCGCACACACCCACACACCCACACACGTGTGTGAAGCATATACACAAACACACACGCATCACCACCACCACCACCAACAACAACAACAACAACACCCACCCACCCCACAACACACACACACACACACACACACATACCAACACACACACACACACAAACGCACACAGCCATCATATAGTGCCCACAACCTGATGCAAGGTATGTTATGATTAGGGTTTGGACACATCCCAGTGTAGACATGGACACATCGGTCGACATGCTTCCACATCATATTTTTACACAAGATTAATTAGTACTTCTAGACACAGTGGGTCGGCATTGAATGCAGTGATAGTAAGTGATCAGTAAACTGAAAAGCAGCATTGTATTTTCTTGGTAAAAGTGTTCTAACAATAACACTGTCTAGATGAACTTATCTATGGTGGTTTGATAACATGTATGGTGTATACCATGTTTGATTTCCTCCTCCTTAATGAATTGAAGGAGATATTTCATAAATGTTTGGTCGTGGCAAAAGAGCTTGTTGTTTGTTGTTTTAGTGAGACAAACACTTCAACGAGGTGTTCTTGTTTTATGAGACGAAAGAAGCAGATTGTATTTTGTTAGTGAGTGTGGCTGCTTTGTTTAAACAAATTTAATATAAAATGACAATGGTATGTGCAGGGCGGCTTTTTAGTCAGCATTATTTGTGTATGTATTTTGGTGCATTGCATAGTTCATTAAGTTGACTCGCCAACATTCAGATATAAACAGTCCAAATAATTTATCAAGTACTGTGCTGCTTTTTGTTGTTCTAATGATTGTGTGTGTGTGTGTGTGTGTGTGTGTGTGTGTGTGTGTGTGTGTGTGTGTGTGTGTGTTCATAAAATGAATAAATCTCTCTCTCTCTTCTATCACTGTGTGTGTGTCTCTCTGTCTGTTTTTGTCTGTCTCTGTCTATCTCTGTCTCTCTCTCTCTCTGTCTCATGCACGCATGTGCCCATGCACACACACACACACACACACACACGCACAGAAACTTCAAGCTACATTTGTTTCCCTTCTGATTCTTCTTCACTTCTTCAAGTCCTGGTATGGCAGAAAGCGGACATTACACTTAACAGTTATTCATACAGCTCATCTTACTACACCTTTCTCTGTTGGGAGGTCCAAGCAGGGTTCTTAGCTCCCTTGACTTTTGCCCAGCATCGCTTAAGTCCCTTAGCTGCGCTGCCAACTTTGAAGGTAGTTTTGGAGGCCCATAGAATGTGTCTAGCAACAAGCAATAACTTGTTGCTCGTACTATATAGGATGCCCCAAAACGCTTTTTTTTCTTTTTTTCTTTCTTTCTTTCTTTTCTTTCTTTTTTCTCTCTCACAAACTCGAAATCTTTTGGTCAGCCAAAAAACGACACAAAGACACTTTTTTCCCACCTTCCATACCCTTTCCCCGGTAATTTTTGCAACTGCAACAGTGGTGGCATTTGTATTGTTTCGCAATTCTAGGTTCAAGAAGCAACGCCTATTCAGAAATCGGCCCGGAAGTGACGCTGCGACCTCTTGCGATGTCTTGTGCGAAAGGTTACAAAGGGCATTAACTTGTGCAAACCAGCTTCACTGAACCGCCGAATACAGCTGTAGCTTGTGACATTTTTCTCTATACAGCTGTAGCTTGTGACATTTTTCTCTATACAGCTGTAGCTTGTGACATTTTTCTCTATACAGCTGTAGCTTGTGACATTTTTCTCTATACAGCTGTAGCTTGTGACATTTTTCTCTATACAGCTGTAGCCTGTGACATTTTTCTCTATACAGCTGTAGCTTGTGACATTTTTCTCTGTACAGCTGTAGCTTGTGACATTTTTCTCTGTACAGCTGTAGCTTGTGACATTTTTCTCTGTACAGCTGTATCATTGGTAGGAGCTGCCACAAGTATCCTTTTTATTGCGACAAAAGTTTTGTTGTGACAAACACGTTTTTGTCGTGACAAAACACGTCTTCTGTCACGACAAGCATACTTTTGTCCCAATAATAGATGTGTTTTGTCATGACAGACACGTGTTTGTTGTAGCAAAAGTAAGCTTGTCACGACTGAACCTTTGTTGTGACAAAATTGTTTGTTGCAAAAATATGATTGTCACGACAAACGTTTTGTAGCAACAAAAGACGTGTTTTGTTGTGACAAACATGTTTGCAGTGACAAAAGGTTGGTTGCGACAAAAATGATATTTGTGGTAGCTCCCACCAATGATACAGCTGTAGCTTCGTACATCTTTCTCTATACTTTCTCTATCATTAAGACATCCGTCTCTGTACAGCTATAGCTTGTTACAACATCTTTCTCTATACTTTCTCTATCATTAAGACATCCGTCTCTGTACAGCTATAGCTTGTTACAACATCTTTCTCTATACTTTCTCTATCATTAAGACATCCGTCTCTGTACAGCTATAGCTTGTTACAACATCTTTCCCTATACTTTCTCTATCATTAAGACATCTGTCTCTGTACAGCTATAGCTTGTTACAACATCTTTCCCTATACTTTCTCTATCATTAAGACATCTGTCTCTGTACAGCTATAGCTTGTTACAACATCTTTCTCTATACTTTCTCTATCATTAAGACATCTGTCTCTGTACAGCTATAGCTTGTTACAACATCTTTCTCTATACTTTCTCTATCATTAAGACATCTGTCTCTGTACAGCTATAGCTTGTTACAACATCTTTCTCTGTCCCATTCCATCTTGTTACAACATCTTTCTCTATACCACTCTATCTTGTTACAACATCTTTCTCTATACAGCTGTAGCTTGTTACAACATCTTTCTCTATACCACTCCATCTTGTTACAACATCTTTCTCTACGCAGTCCTAGCTTGTTCCAACACCTTTCTTGATACAGCTCCATGTTGTTACATTTTTCTTATACAGCTGTAGCTTGTTACAACATCTTTCTCTGTACATCTCTGGCTTGTTACACAATCTGTTTCTATACAGCTGTAGCTTCTTACATCTTTCTCTATACAGCTGTAGCTTCTTACATCTTTCTCTATACAGCTGTAGCTTCTTACAATATCTTTCTCTATACAGCTGTAGCTTCTTACAATATCTTTCTCTGTACAGCTGTAGCTTGTTACAGTATCTTTCTCTATACAGCTGTAGCTTGTTACAACATCTTTCTCCATACAGCTGTAGCTTGTTACAACATCTTTCTCTATACAGCTGTAGCTTGTTACAACATCTTTCTCTATACAGCTGTATCTTGTTACAACATCTTTCTCTGTACAGCTGTAGCTTGTTACAACATCTTTCTCTAAACAGCTGTAGCTTGTTACAACATCTTTCTCTGTACAGCTGTAGCTTGTTACAACATCTTTCTCTAAACAGCTGTAGCTTGTTACAGCATCTTTCTCTAAATATATAAACAGCTGTAGCTTGTTACAACATCTTTCTCTAACTATATAAACAGCTGTAGCTTGTTACAACATCTTTCTCTAAACAGCTGTAGCTTGTTACAACATCTTTCTCTAAATATATAAACAGCTGTAGCTTGTTACAACATCTTTCTCTAAACAGCTGTAGCTTGTTACAGCATCTTTCTCTAAATATATAAACAGCTGTAGCTTGTTACAACATCTTTCTCTAAACAGCTGTAGTTTGTTACAACATCTTTCTCTAAATATATAAACAGCTGTAACTTGTTACAACATCTTTCTCTATACAACTGTAGCTTGTTACAACATCTTTCTCTATGCAGCTGTTACAAAATCTTTCGCTGCACTGATGCTGCACTGTCCACACTTTCTATGAACGGGCAGCGATGAGAGCCACTTTAATGTTTTATTCACTGTGAGGGACAAAGTCACAAGACTGTGTCCACAGGCCACAACTTTTGAAGAGAAAAGAGAACCAAGCAGAGCGTCGCCGACGTTGTTAACTCCCTTGACTTTTGCCCGGCATCGCTTAAGTCTGCTTTTACTTCTGGTGCGTACTTTGTTCACAATGGAAGGCGGTGACAGTGAATTTACGAATTTTACACTGCCAACTTTAAAGACATTTTTGGCGGCCCGTAGTCCGAATGTGTCTGGCAACAAATAATAAACCATTTTGCCGCGTTTAAACCTTTAGACAAAGACGTGATTTTTGCTTTGAAACGCTGTCTGTACGGCACATGCCTTGTGCGCTGCATTACGAATTATGTTCTTGAATCAAAACATAAATTATAGCGATCACACACATCTGTTTACAACCGCAAAGGTTCAAAAACAAATATACTGCGTACATATTCTTACCTTGTAGATTCACAAGCACTTTCTCTCTCTCTCTCTCTCTCTCTCTCTCTCTCTCTCTCTTCTCTCTCTCTCTCTCTCTCTCTCTCTCTCTCTCTCTCTCATCTCTCTCTCTCTCTCTCTCTCTCTCTCTCCTCTCTCTCTCTCTCTCACACCTCACACACACTCACCCCCCCCCCCCCCACACACACACGTGATGCTTCTTTCAGCTCATGGTAGAGCCATAATACTTTGATTGCTCTCATTGCACCTATGATCGCCTAAAATGGGCCAGCGCCACAAAGAACCCTGTAGTCAACACCTGGATCATTACGAGTCGAACAGTTCCTTTTTATCCGTCTCCGAGTTGGTGGATGGTTGGTGGTGAATGAATCCAACATACGGCGATGGAAGACCAACTTCACTAGTCTGGAGAGTTGCATAAGGTCCCTCTGACAAAGAAAAACAAAGTACTTCCAATGTGATTCTGCACGGACATATAACTTGACAAAACAGACTGGACGCTAGTGTTTAAAACACTTAGATGGCCTAGCAGCCTACAACATAGATGCAGTCTTCGGTCGCATTTTATGCGAGTCGTATGTAATCCATCGCACACACGATCAACCACGCCGTTCATATGACATGTAAACACGCACGCACGCACGCACGCACACACACACACACAGAGTTTGTGCGCTGAATGTCAGGTGTCATTAACCTTGGAGAAACCGTCAGATTAATTACCTTGTGTGCGTTCTGCTATCAACTCCTCCTTAGTTTTCATCCTTCCCGGCACGACTGTGCGAATGACGTCCCTTGCCGCTGCTGTGGAGTAAACAACAGGCACGGTGAGGTACATGCCTGCTACTGCCGCCTGTCCCTTATTCTCTCTGTCTGTCTGTCTGTCTGTCTCTGTCTGTCTGTCGGTCTCTGTCTGTCTGTCTCTGTCTCTGTCTCTCTGCGTGCGTGCATGCGTGCGTGCGTTGTGTGTGTGTGTGTGTGTGTGTGTGTGTGTGTGTGTATAGTCTCTATGGACAAGATTTTGCGCTTTACAATTACTTTAATTATTATGATTATTATTTGAATTTGAACGTCCGGTCAATCGCCCAGGATCCCATCAAGACGACCAATCTCTGTCATCAGCAAAATGCACACTTAAAACCTCTTTTCATACATGTATGAACGCTTTCTCAAGCCAGTCCACAAAAACAATCCCTACACAAACAGAAAACAAAACATACACGCACACAAATATCAACGCAAGTTTCCGAAGAGTTAGTTCCTTTATTATCACCCCTATTGAAAAAGTTCGTAAGGCTGGGACATGCTGGGATCGTTAACCATTCCGTCTTGTTTGTCAATACCTGATTAAAGAAAGACAGAAAGAACGAAAAGAAAGAAAGAAAGTAAGAACGAAAGAAAGAAAGACAGGAACAGACAAAAGCAGTATTTTTTATTTTTTTATTTTATCGTTATACAAATGCATAAAGGCAAATACCAATCTCATGTGGCAGCAAGCTGTACGTAACATTCAGCAGCTACCGTCTCCCAGCTGTACAACAAAAGCCGGACAAAAAGCCTAACTCTTGACGAAAAATGTTTGAGAATTTTCTGGAAAAACGACCATTAGCAAAAAAATAAAAAATAAAATAAAATGACAAGACAGAAAGAGCAAGAGGACTAGGCAGAAAAACAAACCAGGAGATACAGGACAGCGAAGACATCGACAGGAAAATCTTGAAGTGGAACAAATCACTGGGTCACTGATACGTCCAAAGTAGACGTCTCATATTTCGAGAAAAAAGATTTCAAAATAAAAAAATAAAAAAAATGTTTTCTCGAGGTTACCTGTTGAAACAAAATAGACTATATCGTTTTGAC
>CAUZXP010000192.1:0-34600 GCA_963584105.1 Alviniconcha strummeri
AAAATCATGGTATTCAGAAAGGGGGGATTTTTGGCTAAGCATGAAAAATGGTTCTATAACGACACCAGATTGGAAGTTGTTAATAACTACTGCTATCTAGGTTTCAATTTTACCACGAAACTGAGTTGCAAGCAGGGTACAGACCACTTAGCGGCAAAAGGGAAAAAAGCAGTAATATGTCTTAGCAAAGCTTTTCAAAAATACAAAGAAATGACATACGAAACATTCTTCAAAATATTTGATTCCAAAGTGCAGCCAATTTTACTATATTCGTCTGAAATTTGGGGACTACAAAGACTTGAGAATATTGAAAAAATTCACTTAATGGCTTGTAAAAGATTCCTCGGAGTTCCGGTCAGAACACCCAATAAAATGGTGTATGGTGATTTAGGAAGATTTCCTCTTTTCATAAATAGCTATATTAGTTGCATTAAGTATTGGTTTCGATTATTGGAAATGGGGAATGACAGACTACCGAAAACAGCCTATGAAATGCTGCTGTGTTTAGACAGAAATGGAAAAGACTGCTGGGTTTCTAAAATTAGGGAAATTCTGTGTGAAACTGGATTCAACTTTGTATGGCTGCAGCAGGGGGTTGGTGATAAAAACTCCTTTTTGAGGTCATTCAAACAAAGGCTAGTAGATATGTTTATACAGGAATGGTCTGGAGCTGTTAGAGATAAAGATAGGTATGAAATTTATCGGTCTTTTAAGACGATCTTTGAAAAGGAGAAGTATATTTTAAACACTGATATATATTGCTTTAGAGTGGCTGTATCACAGGCTAGATTTGGAGTACTTCCATTAAACAACAACTTACACCGGTACAGCGTTTTATCTCTAGACAGAAATTGTGCTTTTTGCATAAATGAAATTGAAAACGAACATCACTTTTTGTTTAAATGCCCTATGTACGCGGACCTCAGAAGGAAATTTATACCAGATTCTTCCTTTAGATCCTTAAAAACAGCACTCGAAGCAAGAAATCAAATTCTATGTCGGAATGTGTCAAAGTTTATTTTTCATGCCACAAACAAAAGAAAACAATTTCTTGATAGTAAGTGTAGGAATGGGTGACACTGCAGTTGTACCAAAATTGATCATTCTCTGTGTGTGCGAATGACCCCCCCACCACCCCACCCCCACCCGTTTATTTATTCGTTTACCTTGCTTGATTCCATGCCCCCCCCCCCCCCCCACCCGCCCACCCCAACCCCTTTGTTTGTATAATGGCCTATGGCCGATGTACAATAAACAATTCGAGTTCGAGTTCGAGTTCTCTCTCTCTGCGTGCGTGCGTGCGTGCGTGCGCGCGCGTGCGTGCGTGCGTGCGTGCGTGCGTGCGTGCGTGCGTGTGTGTGTGTGTGCGTCCATGGTACTTCTATATAATGGAGTTCGCGTGAGCTTGCATGCAGCGGTTTGATCAGAGGCGGCCCAGGCGGAACTGCTGCCGGTGACCGTGCGGTAAACGTCGACTCAGTGACTACCTGGTCAGTGGTCTCTCGGTGTGGACGTAAATGCAACATAAGATTGCTGTCTGGCCGAAGGCCGGGACTAAATGAAATCGCGGTGACTCAGTAACGGGCTGATCAAAACCGCTGAATGGAGACTTTTCAAGTCTGTTGAATTTCGAGACTGGAAAGTTAAATGCCGGATCTCCGGTTTCACTTCCGGGCCTGTAGTCAGGCAGTGTGTGTGTGTGTGTGTGTGTGTGTGTGTGTGTGTGTGTGTGTGTGTGTGTGTGTGTGTGTGTGTGTGTGTGTGTGTAGTCTTGGAGGTCTTTTTTCTTGAAATTCAGTATCCGCGGATCCCGAAATCCGGTCCTGCCAGACAGGCTCAGTCAGTCGAGGCCGCGGTACCGCTGAGACTAAGAGGAAAACTCAGTGACTACCTACACTATCACCACCAGAATAATCTTCTGCATTAACTGAGATGGGCAGCGGTGAGACATTTCAATGTTTCATTAATGATTAGGGACGGACATTGTCCATTGACACCGGCCTGGGCCAACCGTTTCACCGAGCTGCCGAAACTGAGACAGTGAGGAGACGGCCAAGCTGGGAGCTCCAAGGAGACGGTGGGAAATTCCTGGTACATCAGTTTTAAACGTAATTTTGGGACACAAATATCATCAGACTCACTCAAACGGGGTCATATCTAATCTAGCGAATGGAACCGGCAACAGAGTCATGTTTTGCCGGCCGCCAGCACTGACTAAACTTGAGTGACTGACTCCACTCAGTAGTTTGATCATTACCGGCAGTCTCAGTGTAACTTGGGTGAGTCCGGCTCAGCCGTACACGGCCGACACGATCAGTGTGCATGTGTGCGATCGTGTGTGTGTGTGTGTGTGTGTGTGTGTGTGTGTGTGTGTGTGTGTGTGAAATATATATATTGCCTGGATTTAATGTTGCTTCATAAATGTTGTCTATATATCAGTGTTGCGGTCGATTTTAATGTTTTTAGTGCTTTGATGTTTACTTAAGGAATGATTGTTTTATTATAATATTTATTGAATATTTTCAGTTATTGGTGAGCCAGAAGAATAATGTGTGTGTGTGTGTGTGTGTGTGTGTGTGTGTGTGTGTGTGTGTGTGTGTGTGTGTGTGTGTGCGCGCGCGTGCGTGCGTGCGGAGTGCGAGCGGGCGTGCGTGTGTGAGGAATTATATACTGCCTGGATTTAATATGTCACTTACTTCATAAATGCTGCCTATAATTTATATGTTGTGGTCGAGTGAGAGTTTCGATTTTAGTGTTTTGTTGTTTAAGGAATTTTGTTTTATTGCAATTTATTAAATGTTTTAAGATGATTGGTGAGCCAGAAGAATAATGTGTGTGTGGGCCGTGGGTGCATGCATGCGTGCTGGCGCGGTGCGTGTGTGTGTGTGTACACTGTTATTGTCAAATATTTTCCTTGTGTTTGAGCGGTTTTTAGCTCTGGGTTTCAGTGAGCTGTCAGTGGTGTTTTATTGTCAAACTGTATTGAATGTTTTTATGTAAATGACGACGAGCCAGGACGCAAATTTCTCTACACAGAGACAATAAAGTTGTATTGTACTCTGGAAGCGTGCACAGTTACTCCATGTCATCTTAACGCCTCTTCTTTTCCTCTGTTAAAGCCTAAACTAGCCCACCCCTGAGATGATTGACATTTGTTAGTTATAAAGATTACCCAGAGCAGAAACAAGCAGCGGCGCGAACCACATGGCCGGTTGTATATATACAAACCCAGCGACCACGGTTCCAGAGCTGGACAAAAGTTAACTAAGCCAAAGAAGGAACCAAACTTTAGAGTTGTTCGCTTAACTTTGGTCTCATGCGTGTGTTTCGGCTTTACCGGTCAGTGTGTATGTGTGCGTGTTCATTCATGATCAATACGTGATCAAATATGAAGACCTATATGTAACCGAGTGTACTGTATACATGTTCCGGGCCATGACCTTATAACCTTTTCTTTCCGGTCCTTTTTGATTGGGTGGGGGTTTTATGGCCCAATTATCTAAGGTGTTAAAAGTTGTGTGCTGGGCCGGCAGCGTCATCATGGCCTGCATATACATCAGACACAACGTCCTCTTTAGCAACGAACCGATCATCACAGGTCCTCCCAACGGGTATACCTGCGGAGTGAGGGTTCGTGTTCAGGGGCAGTTGGATTTCATGATTGTGAACTGCTACACCCCCCAGCCATGCACCAGTTTCGACTGGCTGACTGAGCTGGGAGGCAAAGGCAGATGCCTGGTCACTGGAGACTTCAACGTCCGGGACAGCAACTGGGAGCGCGATTACGAGTCCTCTTCACCCACACTCACCGCCCAGATAGACAATAGTGACTTCATCGTGTTGAACGATGGATCTTTCACCCGCATACCTGACCGCTCGGATCAGAGGCCGTCGGCTATCGACCTGACCCTCGTGACTCCCGACACAGCCAGTGGTGCGGAGTGGGAAGTAGGTGCGGATTCTTTGTCGTCCGACCACCTGCCCATCACAGCCAGCTTCGTCTTCTCAGCAGAGAAGGAGACTCCTGCTACCACCAGCAAGTACAGCTACGACCTGGCCAATTGGGACCTGTTCAGGAGTCTTCTGGGAACCGCAGAGATAAACGTAGGCGATGCTGACCTCGACGAAGTGAACCGACGAATAGTCTCCTCCATTCTGGAAGCCGCCAGGGAAGCTATACCGGTGACCGGTGGTGGGCTGTCACGGTCGAATAGCAACCCTTGGTGGAACAAAGAATGCGAGGAGGCTGTCAGACTCAAACGGGTAATGTATAGGCACTACTCCAAAGACCAGAACGCTGAGACTCACGAAAGAATGAAAGCAGCCAACAGAGACTGCAACAAGATCATAGCACAGGCCAAGAAGGATCACTGGATAGCCTTCGCGGATTCTATTTCGGCTGGGAAGGCGGACTTAGGATCTGTGTGGAAGAAGATCAGAAGAATGAAGCAACAGTGCGTTGTTCCTGATTCTGATCTGCAACACGGCAGCACAAAGTACACGACGGCCCAGAGCAAAGCGGACGCTCTCGCGAAAGCTTTCGCCGAGGCCAGTGACACCGACAGTCTCCCGGCGGACAGGCAACAATTCCGACGAGAGATGGAGGCTACCTTCACGCACCCGGTGCCAGATGACAGTCTGGCGGTTAACACCCCACTGACCTGCACCGAGCTAAGACGAGCCTTGGCTTCCATCAAGAAAGTCAAAGTCTCCACCGGTGTGGACACCGTCTCGTATCGGATGCTGAAAGAGGCCCCCGAGTCGTTCCTGAAGATCCTGCTGGATTTCTTCCAAAGATGCTGGGATGGGGGCACAATTCCCGCGGGGTGGAAACACGCCATTGTCGTCCCCATCCACAAACACGGCAAACCGAGGAAGGAGCTCGGCAGTTACAGACCCATCTCCCTGACATCCCACCTAGGGAAAGTGTACGAACGGGTGATCAAGAACAGACTAGAATACTACTGTGAATCCAAGAAAGTGTTCCCCGTGTGCCAGGCCGGTTTCCGACGCGGACGGGGTGTCACAGACCACCTGGTGAAACTGGGTGAGCACGTCGGGAGGGCAATAGGGAGGAGAAAGGTCCTACTGACGTGCTTCTTTGACATCTCCCGTGCCTACGACCAGGTCTGGCATGCCAAGCTGCTACAGAAACTCAACAAGATCGGAATTTCTGGCAACATGTACAACTTCATCAGATCCTTCCTGAGCGACAGATCGATGCAGGTCAGGTGGAAGGGAGCCACGTCGACCACCAAAGGAGTAAGTATGGGCGTTCCTCAGGGATCTGTGATCGCCCCCCTGTTGTTCAACATCATGGTCCACGACGTGGACACGGCAGTGACAGGAAAGGTAGTGCTGACCATGTACGCCGACGACCTGGCGATATGGACGGACACCCACTTCAGACGTCTCCACACAAACAGCTCGTGGGTGAAACACAGCATGAAACTGTTCCAGGAAGCTGTGGACGGGGTGGTCCACTTTATGCAAGTAAATGGATTCGCTCTCTCTTCCCAGAAAACTGTGTTCCTCCCATTCCACACCAACACCTCTCAGAACACGGAGGTGCACATCAGGGTGAACGGGCAGAGCATCTTTGCATCGAAAGAAGTCAAGTACCTTGGTGTACACTTCACTCGCTGGGGGCGTACGAACCAGCAGGTCGTGCACAACGCGCGGAACGCCTCCCGAGCCCTCAAGGTGCTATCTGCTCAGCCCTGGGCGAACACCCCCAAGATCCTAGTGAACGTGGTGCGGGCCCTGGTGCGCTCACGCCTGTCGTACGGACTGGAAGCCATGCCCCACCTCTCGAAAACTGGTCTAGCCCGTCTCACCGCCATAGAGGTGCGCGGTCTGCGACTGGCCCTCGGGCTGCCGCAGTCCGTGCCGCAGTGCCTGGTGTACAGAGAGGCCGGGCTCCTCCCGTTCCGCCGCCACATCCAGCTCGTCTGTAGTAAGTATGTTTTTAGATGCCAGACTGTCGACAACTCCACCGTCGACGAGATAACTGCTACCTTCCGTAAGCCCTCCCGACTCCAGTCCTACTCCTCCATCTGTGACCTGGTCTGCGACCTGGTCCGGAGCGCGGGACTGGATGGTGTTGAGGTGGCGACGAGGCCGATGCATCCCTATCCACCTTGGCTCCTGGAACGAGCGCACGTTGAGGTGGACATGGAAGGGCTAAAGAAGGACCAGAATCCACTCGTATTAGCAGTGACAGCTAGGCTATGCCTGGAAGAAAAGTACCAACACCACCTGAAGATCTTCACTGATGGTTCTGTGATGGAGGATGGTGCAGCTGGAGCTGCCTTTGTGATCCCAGAGTTCAACAACCTCACACACTCCTATTCACTGCCTGCAGTGTCGGTCTTCACCGCTGAGCTGCTGGCTATCTCGATGGCCCTGCAACACATCAGCGTGATACCTGTCACTCCCTTCGCCATTGTTTTCTGCAGCGACTCCAAGGCGGCGCTGACAGCCATCAAGTCCGACTCTCAAAACGCACGGGAGGATCTCGTGCGTGAGATCGCGACAACTACCCACCAGCTGATCACCCGCGGTACGGAAGTTCGCTTTCAGTGGGTACCAGCGCACGTCTGCCTCTCTGGAAACGAGAAGGCGGATAGAGCAGCAAAAAGAGGAGCCAAGGGAGTTGACTCCTCGACTGTGACGATGAAAATCGGCCTGGCCGACGTATATGCGGAACTAACCAAGCAGGTGTGGAAGCAGTGGGAGAAGGAGTTCCACCCAATGGCCACGGCCAAGGAGTGGGACGACACCTCTCCCCCCTGCAGGGCAGGAGTCTTCTTCCCTGGAATTCCGACCTACCTAGCTCGCATCATGCATCGTCTGCACGTAGGCGTCTGGAGATGCATGTGCGTACCGACGAAGTGTGAGTGTGGGATGAGCGTCTCGTTTCACCACGTGATGTTCTCCTGCACCTCATGTTCAGATCACTTCCAACCTTTGACTGGGAAACTACGCAGCGTGGGACTTCCCCTGTGTACAAAAAGCCTGGCAGTGTGCGACCAGCGTGAAGGATGGAGCCTCTTGCGGGCTGCAGCCAGACTGGTTTACACCTGTCCACTGGCAGCCTACCTGTAGTAGGCGGGACCACCGGCTACGTTCAACTCTTTCCCGCAGCTCGGGTTAATCCCGGCGGTGGAGGAAGGGGTGAACGTCTCCGTGTTTCCCGCACCCAGTTGTAGTCTGCTGGACCTGATTCCAGCGACCACCACAAATGTATGCTTGCATACCCAAGTATTTTTAGCCGCCTGACTACAGGCCTCGATTCTACAACAAGTGTGTGTGAACTACCATGTGCGTCTTCGACGTTTTTAACTGTAAATACTGTGTGTGCCGATTGTATATATTACATGTTGTGCAGCCCGCCGACATAACCTTGCAAGATTTTTTATCTGCAGCCCAGTTTTTAACTGTAAATAGTGGAGGACGATTTTTTAACCGGACCCCTAGCGTGCTGCTCAGTTCTACGAGTGAACGCCCCAGTACAGCCAAGACGACCCAGCACCCTGACCCTAGTATTGATCCGCAGGTGGACCCATCTCATCCCTCCCCTCACCCCTCATTCCCCCTTTGTTCCAGCGACCTCATGTCCCGATCCAAATATTGATCCGCAAGTGGACCAAGCTTACTTCGCTCCCCATCCCCCCCGTCTCCCCATGGTTTTAACTATGATATATCCAAAACAAGCTTACTTTATAGATTGTCCCTAATATGCTTTTGGCATCTGAGGACATTAAGCAAAAACAGAACGAACGAACGAACGGCAGCGTCCCTTTTCCCCCAGTGTCCCTGCAGAGGCAGGTTGTTTGTTTAACTGTTGCGGCCGGTGTTCATGTTTTCATCAGGGGAGAGCCTGTAAGTAGTTATTTTTCTATGGCTTGTTGTTCTGTTGTTTCTTATTGATGTAAATAATGTATGTTTATAATGTTATCATGTTCACAACGTGCCTTGATTTTGGTTCTTGAACGTGGGTAATTTCGGCGTTAGATTGCCGCCTGGTTGCAGCGCGGCTGCTATGGCGTCAGACTACCTTGGTTGTGCGTTCGAATGTTAAGCCTTTATGCCACAGGAAGACCGGTATTTCCAAAATGTATGCAGCTAACCCTGGTTAGCTGATATGTAACTAGCATGTTATGCTGCCATCGTTGGATGTTCAGAGTGATGCTTTGCCGATGCAAAGTTATCCTTCTTAAAGTATGGGTACTTTGGCAGTGCGGCATAACTTATTTGTTTAGTATCCTACCGATCTATGTTGCTACATGAAATCGGTGGTATATCATGGCTAACACTTTGAAGATGTTGACTTCATAGTTGTGGAATGTTCATTTTACTAGTTGAATATGGTTTAGTACATAGGGGTGATTGTATAAACTGTGAGACATGTTATTTCTGCTTGATCCGGCTTTTGTATGGCCGAGTCTTGGGCGCGCAGACTTTCACTCTACTTAGCTTGTAAACCCTTTCCGGGTCTTTGTGCGTGTACCCGAACTGGCCGGCGATGCGCGTCAGTGGTGGTAATTAGGTCTTTGTCTCTGTTCACTAATCGAGCAGCTAGATCAACAGTTTAGATTCTTGCTGCGTTACCCGCTTCCTGTAAGACGCTTGACGTTGTTCACAGCCGGATATGCTCTGCTAGTCTGTAACAGTAACATGCTGTAACGCTTTGAGTAACTTGACGAGGCTGGAGCTGGTCAGTTTATGACTGACTTCCTCCCGCTCACGGCATGGACCCAGGTGCCACCCGTGTCACTATCCATCTCGTTGTGTGCTTAAGTGGAACTGCTGTAACGATTATCTCACGCTTCCTGTTTAGTTAAGAATGAGCCTGGTAATCCACATTCTTCACTGTTACTTTATTGTATACTTCATTATACTGAGAGTTCATCAGTTAATTGACTGGCCGTCTCTTGTATACTCACCGTAACTCTGTGAGGTACAGGTTTTAAGTGTAAGTCAAGCACACGATTTATGTGCTTGATTATTAATCATTTTGTCATGTATTATAGTAACCTTCAGGTAAACTACATGGTTACTGTATTATTTAGATAATTGCTGTTGCTTAGACTTTACATTTGCTTTCATGTTCTAAATGTTTTGTTTGCTTGTGTCTTTTCTGAAACAGACACTGTTTCCTGGTTGGTTGGTGTACAAACAAAAGTTATGTTATAGCAACCTCTGACTTGTGACTTCATCCATGCTTCCAACCTGCTTCCCCTCAACTCCCCATCCCCACTCCCCTACAAAAGCTGGCGCTTGCGAGCAGGATTGGAAGTAGAAGAGTCACTAACCAGGAAACAGTGTAGAGGAGCTGTCTGGAGGCCGTTCAAGCGGATCCGACCACCAACAACATGGCAGAGCAACCGCCGTGGCGAGCGATCCAGCCACCAAAGCTACCACGCTTCACTGGAGAGGCGGATGGCTGCGACGCCGATGAATTTATTCAGGAGGCGGAGCGCATCCTCCGGAACTTCAGGACGGAGGAAGGAACAGCAGTGGAGTGGCTGATCCAGGCTTTGGAGGGGTCTGCCCGGAGGGAGGTCCTCACTCACGCAGCAGGGGAGGCAGACACAGCGGCCAAAGTTTTGGCAGTCCTCGCAGCAACCTTTGGCGACCACCGGGGCCTCTCTGCTCTGCTCACTTCGTTCCACGGCCGGCGGCAGGGAATGGGGGAGAGTCTAGTGGGGTACTCGCAGCACCTGCTGATGCTGACCACCAAGCTGAACGCAGCGCAGGCGGACGCCGTCAACCCCACTATGCTCTGCGACCGCTTTATCGACGGGCTGCACCCCCCATCCCTCCGTCGCGACATTCGTCGCTACGCCAGGGAGCATGCTGACGTCACCTTCCATCAGGCACGGGCTGAGGCTTAGCACTGGATGCGCGAGGATGCTGATGTGGAGGTGCGAGCGGAGCAGGTCCTGGTGGCTCAACCCCAACACCGCAAGGAACTGGAGGAGCTGCGGGCCCAAGTAGCGGCTCTGACGGCGAAGACAGCAGAGCTGCAGGCTGAGCTGCGACACCAGTCAACCCGGGCACCACGGCCTAAAGTATGCTACTGGTGCGAGCAGCCTGGTGACTGCGCTGAGAGACGCCAATACGCCCAACGGCAGCAGGGCCCTCGAGCCTCCTTCAAACCCAGCCGTCCCCAGCCACGGTTCTACGCTCCGCGGCACAGCGCTGGACCACGTTTTCCATCCCACCAGGGAAACTAGAGGTCCCCGTTGTCAAGACCCAGACAACGGGGGACATGAATCCTGTGGGCATGATTGGACGATGCCCCACAGTAGACATTGTGATGAACGGTAGGAAAGTGAGGGGACTGATTGATACAGGGAGTGAGGTTACGACTGTGACTGAGAGGTGGGTGGCGGAAAATCTGCAGAACTCTGACCTCCTTCCCATGACTCAAGTGACCTTGAAGGCAGCAAACGGGCTGGAGATTCCGTATAGTGGGGTAGTAATAGTAGATTTAGAACTTTTAGGACAGAAGTGTGAGGGTGTACCAGTGTTAGTTGTTAAGGATTCTAGTGACCCCTCCACCAGGAAGAAGAAGAGTGATGTGCCAGCACTGGTGGGGATGAATGTGTTAGGTAGGGTGAGTAGTTTGTTGAATAACTTAGATATTGTCACCCCTGTCTTGCAGCCAGCCGTCCGTGAGATTCGCCTTGAACGCACCTCTGTCAGGGGTGTGGCTCGAGTAGCAGGCCAGACTCTCATCCCAGCCCATTCCCTCTCTCACCCTCCGCGTCACAGGAGTGCAGCGGCCATCAAGACACCTGTCGGCCTCTCCCTTAGCCCAACCCTTCCCCCGAGGGCTACTCATCATTCCCACCCTTGTGAGCGGCGATGCGACACAGAGGTGTGTGCGCCTCGCTAACCTGTCGGCAGAGGATTACATCCTTGCCAGACGCACGCCTGTGGCAGTGTTACATGCAGTGGACGGCATTGAAAGCGATGAGGGTGTGCAGATTACGACGACCTGCAACGAGATGACCATCTCCATGGAACCCTCCATCCCAGAGTCTGCACCCTCGGATGCTGTTCCCTGCCCTGCATTTGACGGCACTGACGACGAGCAGGCCCGGCTGCATGCCTTGTTGAACCAGTATGCCCATGGGTTTACCCAGGATGACCTCGACCTTGGGTATACTGAGGCAGTGCAACACCGCATCCCCACCAGTGATGATGCCCCAGTCGCGCAGCCCTACCGGAGCATACCGCCAAACCAGCTCCAGGAGGTGAAGGAACACATCAAGGGACTCCTGGCCCAGAGAGTCATTGTGGAAAGCCACAGTCCCTACGCAGCTCCGGTGGTCCTGGTGAGGAAAAAGGACGGCAGTCTTCGGCTCTGTGTCGACTACAGGCGACTGAACTTGAAGACTGTTGGTGATGCCTACCCACTCCCCAGGATCCAGGAGTCCCTGGATGCACTGGTGGGGGCCCAGTACTTCTCCACCTTGGACCTCGCCAGTGGGTACCACCAGATCTCCATGGATCCCCGGGACCAGCACAAGACAGCGTTCACGACACCCTTCGGCTTGTATGAATACACAAGGATGCCGATGGGCCTGGCGTCAGCCCCTGCCACCTTCCAGCGTCTGATGCAGGCAACCATGTCAGACTTTGCCTTTCAGTTTCTGCTCGTCTACCTCGACGACCTCCTTGTCTACTCCAAGACGTTCGACGAACACATGGAGCACCTAGAACGACTCCTGCAGCGGGTGACAGAGACAGGTCTGAAACTGAAAGCCAGCAAGTGCCAGTTCCTGAGGCGTGAAGTCACCTATCTTGGCCACACGATCTCGGCTGATGGAGTGAGCTGCGAGTCTGGCAAGGTGGAGTGTGTACAGAACTGGCCAACACCAACAACGACAACAGAGCTGCGCAGCTTTCTTGGCTTTGCCAGTTATTACCGGCGGTTCATCAGCGGGTTTGCCAGGATTGCCGGGCCGCTCCATGACCTGGTGAGCGAAGGGGCCAAGCACTCCAAGAAGAAGGCAGCTGACGTATCCAGGCTTTGGGGTCCCAAGCACCAAGAGGCCTTCGACTCCTTAAAGGAGGCTATGACGACAGCTCCTGTACTTGGGTACGCTGACTACACCAAGCCCTTCATTTTGGAGACGGATGCCAGCCATGACGGGCTCAGCGCCATCCTGTCCCAGGAACAAGATGGGAAGTCAAGAATGCTTGCCGACGCCTCCGGCCCAGTGAGAAAAACAGTTCACTCTACAGCAGCATGAAGTTGGAGTTTCTTGCCATGAAATGGGCAATAACGGACAAATTCCGGCATTACCTGTTGGGAGGAAAGTTCAAGGTCATCACCGACAACAATCCGCCTGATGTCCTGGCGTCGCTCCATGATGATATGGGCCACCAAGGCTATGAGCGCACCATGGAGTTGCTGAGGCCTCGTGTCTACTGGCCCGCCATGTACAGAGAAGTCAGAGACTACATCAGCAGCTGTGAGCGGTGCACGATGGGCCATGCACCAGCGCTCCGCACCACTTCCAGTCATCTGCTTGCCAGCCGTCCCCTTGAAATCCTGGCAATCGACTTCACGAAGCTTGAGACTGCTAGTGATAGGCGAGAAAATTTTCTTGTTCTCACCGATGTTTTCTCGAAGTTCACCCAGGCCATACCGACGCGCAACCAGGAGGCAGGGACAGTGGCCAAGGTGTTGGTCCACGAGTGGTTCCAGCGCTACGGGGTACCCCAGAAAATCCACAGTGACCAGGGTAGGGACTTTGAGTCTAAGCTGGTGAAATCCCTGTGTGAGCTCTATGAGATCAAGAAGACCCGGACCACTCCATACCACCCCCGTGGCAACGCGCAGTGCGAGCGGTTCAATCGCTCGTTGCATGATCTGCTTCGAACCCTGCCCCCGGAACAGAAGTCCAAGTGGCCACAGTACCTCCCGGAGCTCGTGCAGGCGTATAACAATACGCCTCACGCTTCCACCGGGTTTTCGCCCCACTTCCTTCCGTTCGGCCAGGAACCGCAGCTACCAGTTGACCACCTGCTTGGGCGCACAACCACGTCCGCGGTTGGACCCACCGACTGGGTACGACAGCATCGGCTGCGCCTGCAGGCTTCACACGCCAGGGCACTGAAGCATCTCCAAGAAGCTGCAGCGGAGAGACGAAAGCAGACGGACCAGAAAGCTGCCGATCACCCACTACGCGTTGGTGACCTGGTTTACCTGAGAAACCGTGTCCTCGGCAGGAGCAAGATTCAAGACCGGTGGCGTCCTGAACTGCACGTCGTGACCGCACGTCCCTACCCCGGCATACATGTGTACGGGGTCAAACCATTCTCTGGCGGGCAGGAGCGGACCCTCAGTAGAGATGACCTGTTGCCTGCCAGGGCACCACTGGCTGCTGCCGCAGAGGAACCGCCGACACGGGAAACACCTGCTCAGGCCAACCCACAGTACCCTGATCGGGGTGAGTTCTGGCTGGGTCGGCCTGCGACTGTTGGCTTGCCTCTTCCCGCACCCATTCCTGCTGCCCGCATTGCCGCTGCACCCATTCCCATTGCACCCATTCATGCAGCTGACGCACCGCCAGTCAGAGTCAAACCTGTACTCAGGCGCTCCACCCGACTGAACAAAGGGGTAAACCCCAATGCTGCCAACATACCTCGAAGAGCAGTGTGGCGACCATAATGTTGCGTTGCACTACTGTGTATATTTATTTCATCATGATCGAACTTTGACGGCTTGACCGTTTATCTGGTATTACTTCATAGCATTATATATGTTCATTTGAGTAGTAATGGGACAGGGTCCACATCAGGTCACTGAGCGTTGTGTTGTCTATGAGTGAGAGTTACGTTTATTTCGAGTGATGATGATGAGTTGATGCTTAATGTCCTCAGATGTCATTTGACATATTAGGGACAAGTTGTGACCAATGCCGAAGCACGGTTTAATAAAAGCCACATACGTAAGGTGTATGCGTGTTTAGCTGTAACCTGCCACCTGCACTTTTGGCAGAATGACCGGGATTTTTTACGTGCTACTGTGGTAACACGGGGGTGGAACGGATACCGAAATAAGAGTCAGCACAGAAAGTCGACCCTGGAGAAGAAAATTCTCCCGCCGTTCCAGCAGGGATTCGAACCCGCGACCTTTCAATCACGAGTCCGGCGCTCTAACCACTGAGCTATCCCCGCCCCCTTAATTTCGAGTATATGTGTTAACCTTTATATAAGGCCCTGTATTCTCGTGTGTGCATTTCTCTAGCAAAACGTTTTATCGTACCGCGGGTCCTTCACATAAGGCTTGGTACTGAAATCATGGTTTGAGATGGCAGACATCACTTGTGTGCCGTTCATGTCGTAAATGACATGCAATGTGTAGTATTCGATTGTTGCAATGTGCGCTGTGTTGTTTTATTTTTTTTTCGAACATGTTGTTTTGAGGTCTTGTACGGCCAATTGTGGAGCGTCCTCCATTTTTATGTCCCAGATGACAGTAGGTTTTTGAAATGCAATAAGAACAATACAGATGTTTCTTTTGGAGTTTTCATCATTAACGCAAGGAATCCTCTTTTTCATCCTTTTGTCCCGTTTCAAGCATTTGGGTCTGTCTGGTTTACTTGGCTTAAATGCAGTAATCATTTTGCCCTTTAACTGCAATGCAAACAGTCTGGTCTTTGGAGATGTTTGTAGTTAGCCAGGCCTTTATTAGTATGCTGGCAAAAAGGGGTACAGTTTTGTGCGTGGATGTATTGGGTACCACTTTGATGGTTTGTTAAGTCAACTCTTAGTTGCCCTACACCATTTAATTTTGTTTATTGCTATGTGATTAACGGTTATGATTGACGCTGGTTATGATTGAGTAGGGGGGATGTAACCGAGTGTACTGTATACATGTTCCGGGCCATGACCCTATAACCTTTTCTTTCCTCACCCCCCTACATATAAATTTCACTTTTCAGATGTTAACGTTTGCTATTTCTACGCCTTTGGTATTTGATACTGTCAGACCCCCCCCCCCCCCCCCATATTCGCGCTGATATAATAATCATGGTTGACCGGGCATAACTTGAAGTAAAAACACACACAAAATCAACAATCGTTCTCAATCTCTCCAGAGAGAGAGACAATGCACAAGGGAGATAATTCACGCTTCAGTCCTTTTGACTGCAGGAGCGCTCTGCTCATCGCTCTGGTTTCAGTTGTTCGTTTTTTCTCTCTCCAGAGACACTACAGTGTGTGTGTGTGTGTGTGTGTGTGTGTGTGTGTGTGTGTGTGTGTGTGTGTGTGTGTGTGTGTGTGTGTGTGTGTGATGTAGTGTCTCTGCCACTAAGTGGTCTTTCGTCTAAAATATACAAAGGCGAAGTTAGCAGGTTTGAATTCACCGCGTTCGCGGCTTCAAAGCCGTCCGGCAACTAGTACTTTTCCCCCCTTTTCTTTCCCCCCACTCTGTGTGTGTGTGTGTGTGTGTGTGTGTGTGTGTGTGTGTCCATACCGAACAGGCCCTGACATGCAACTATATTATGTGTTGACATGACTGATTCCACACTGACACAGGTTTCTTGGGGAATTTAGCTGGGTGCCGGGAACAACACAAAAGTTATGTTCTCTGGTGTAACATTTAAGCAGCTCTCTCACCTGTTGTGTGTGTGTGTAATTTTTATTTTTTATTTTTATTTAACACAACTCTAAAAAAGCACTTAATATGAATACCGTATGACATTTTCTGTCTCACTCAGTCTTGTTCACAGCTATAGATATATGAATAAAATTTTATTAACCTTTTTGACACATCTAATTTTTATCTCAAGAAAAAATAAGAAGAAATATGTACTTAATATGAATACATAACATTGTCTCTTTGTCCCCCCCCCCCCCCCCCCAACATACACAGCTAACAAACATGCATGAAAGTGCAAACACACACACACACACACACACACACACACACACACACACACACACACACACAGAGCCTAGCCACACTGGCACATACACAAGTACACAGTGCAATAAAGTAAAGGTGAATCAGCTCATAAGCAGTAACTTGACACTATCACCAAGTCAACCATGCTGGACATACCAGATCAAATACAAATAAATAATTAACGAAAAAGGGCAGAAGTAGAAGTCTGATTCACAGTTCAAATTATACTCATAAACAGTCAACAAACTAGATGGTACTCAGCTAAAACACATTCTGTCAAATCACAATGAACTAGGGTGAGGAGGGTCTGGGTGGTGGTGGTGGGGGGGGATGATACTGTTTAACTGGTATAATAGTTGTGATGGTCACACACACACACACACACACACACACACACACACTCTCTCTCTCTCTCTCTCTCTCTCTGACAGTATCAAACACACACACACATGCACGCACACACACACACAAACAAATATCTGACAGTAACACATATATATATATACATCTGAAAACATACATGAGGGTGCATCCACACATCCACACACAGTACAAACATTACTTAATAACTTCTCCTCAGTAACTTGACATTAATGCCCAGTCAACCATTCCTCAAATACCACAGTGAAATACAAGTGCAAAAGGAGAAGAAAGACGTACAAGCCTGACTCACAGTCACACTCACAGACCTAAATACACAACACTCATAACAACCAATCAGGAACCTAGCTTGTGCATCATTAAACAAAACACACTCAATCAAATCACAATTGGTCAAAAGTCAAGGTCATTACTCAGTCTTAACTGAATCAGATGTGTGTGTGTGTGGTTTTGTGTGTGTGTGTGCGTGTGCGTGCATGTGTGTGCAGTTTAATGGTTGTGATGAGTATGAGTACAAACAAATCAGAACAAATTATTTTCACACACACTCACACACCAAAAAACACCACACATTCAATCACACTCAGACACTAATGACAGTCTAACAGTAACACACACACACACACACACACACACACAAAGTATTTCAAACCTAATCAAACTTTTGTTCAGCAACAAAAAGATCTTCAGTTAATAACCAGTATGAATACACAACAATGTGTTGCACTCTACAACTACTCCCCCCCCCCCCTCCCCCTGCAAGCACAGGTACAAATACTCGCATTTTATGCTTAAAAAATGCACAAGTGTGACTGTGAGCACACTATAACAAACAAAAGTCACCACCTAAGTAGTAACTTGACATTAATGCCAAGATATACCTCAGTGAAATACAAGTTCCAGGAGAGAGAGAGAGAGAGAGAGAATAAGAAAGAAGTTAAAGTCTTGTGAGCAAGTGCACTTTGTATACGTTTTTACATTAACCCCGCCCTGGTTATCAGATCCATGCAATTTCATTACTGTACTGATAGTAACCCGGGAACCAGAGCAAACGACACTTTTGTTTTGAAGCGCGGCGTGGCGTAACACCACATGGCCTTCATACAGCCAAACGGCGATAGCCGCCAGTGTGCGCCATTTTCGAATCTGTTTTCTCCCTTAATATTTTGACCGCTTGTTTGTTTACCTGCTCTTTGTTCACCTAGTCCTTTTTATGCACTAAGCCATGTGTAATATATTTTGGCATCTTAGAATGTTTATTTAACGTTTATTTAGACGCAGGATCGAGCTTAATCAGTAGCCGATGCCTTTCTAGGTAATTCTTTTTATAGCCGTCATCTGCATGGCACGCTTTGTTTAGTACTAGTGAATAGTAGTGAAACGTTGTTTTGATTCGATTAAAGTAATTCTGTGTCGATCAGTACTTTGTTGTATAGTATTTTGCTTAGCTGACTTCATGTTTAGTGTTTATTTTGGGTTCAAATTAACTTATTAAGTATTGTGTACTGTAGGAGCTAAGTTGTATTCATACACATCACTATCAGCGCTGCTGCGACTAAGATAACGCGCCCAAGGCGAAAGTTCGCACCGATTGTTTTAGTACTAGTCTTTGAGTTTGTCTTGCTTCTCTTACAGAGCGTTGTATTGTAATTGTTATGTACCATTTTAACCGTGGGAACAAGCTCTTTATTCCAATGTAAGTTTTATTGACATTAATATTTTGTACATTGTGTTAGTTGTATGAATCTGTTTATAGACAGGCGCAAACCACGCTACCCACTCTTGTTATAAATAAAATAAGTCATGTGTGTACATTTTGTTTATACGGTTTAAAAGATTGTAACTGTTGCTTTTGTTTGATGTTTTTCATGTTTTAATTGGTTTAGTTATTGTAGAGGAAACTGTATTTGTGCGGGCCAAGGAAACACAGTTGTCAGCCATTTTGTGGTCCAGAGGGCTGTTTTGATTGTAGTGATAGTGTGTGTTCCTTGCGGCCCGCACTGTTCTCTTATCTATGCGTGCAAGTGAGGATCTGAACACATGAAGCAAAAACAGAACGAACAAAGAACAAACGAAAGGATTTTGGGTGTGCTGAAAATTGACTACGGCTGAGCAAATAAAACCTGATTGCTGCCATACGCCCGCTGTGGTCTCCATTTTTCCTGTCTCCGCTTCCTGGGTCACTGTCTGTCTACACTCCACCGCACCTTTACAGTCTGATTCTCAGAACTTTGAAAGCAAGATCCCTGAAAATGTGCATACTGTGTGTCCATGTCAAAATAAATAATCATTCATTTGAACCTTTTTGTGTTTGGATCTTGTTTTAGTATGCTAGCAGTCATTTTGTTTCAGATTTTTAAAATAAGTAACACTCATAACAATGCAAAAGGTTATAACTAGAATCATTAGGACAGTTAAAACATGGCCCATCATATAACAAGCAAACATCAACATCCTTAGTCAGTTTTACATCACGTTTTTCTGAGTCTAAATTGATTCAGGTTGGTGCGTGTGTGTGTGTGTGTGTGTGAGCATGCATGCATTTTATATATATGTGTGTGTGTGTTTCTATCGGCTACCATCACACTGTGTAATCAATTTAACATTTCTGATTAATACAAACAAATAAGGACAAACTGTTTACATAGACTCTCTCTCTCACACACACACACACATTCTCTCTCTCTCTCTCCTCACACACACACACACACTCCAAGCACAGCTTTCCGGCACCCTCCTCCTTGAAGAAGGGATGTTGTAAACCAGTGCTTGGAGTTTCACACACACACACATATCATTGGAACAACAGAACAATTACCAGCAGTAACACACACACACATTTTTTTTCCTCTCTCTCTCTCTCTCTCTCTCTCTCTCTCACACACACACACACACACACACACACACACACACACACACACACACACACACACACACACTACATATCACTGGAACAACAGAACAATTACCAGCAGTAACAAAGTAAGTTAGAAATCTTCTGAGTTCCATTTTACTGATATGAAAAACTTATTTTTAGTATGCCCTGAGCTAAGTAACAAAATGTGCAAAATGTAAACCTCTGTTTAGTAACTTACATACATCAGCAGCTGTTCAGCCTGTTAACAGAACATTCTACATCAGTGAAATAATTAATGGTCTGGTTTAATTTGCCATTATGCAGAATCAGTGACATATAATATATATCATTATATGGCACGCTTTTAAAAGATAATGTTAATGATTATTGAGTACATGGCATTAAAATTTAAATAATTAGCAATTAATGTACGGGACACAGTACAGTATGTCAAAATAACAGTCTTGCAAGTTATCAATATCATGGGCTTTTGCAAAAGAATATTGCTCTCACACTGCAAAATCTTGACCAAACTGCATTCATATATATGTACGATATTTAAATAATAATATGTATAGTATTAAATAATATGTATATATTATATAACAGCAATCTCTGTATGGCTAACTTGAACAAGTTCAAGCGATAGTGATAATAGTTGTGATTTTGACAGTTGCTAACTTGCTTTTAAAAGCAACAAAGTTCCAACTCTGATAATTTGCTTCTACAATACACAAGTTTACAATAATGAATAAGTTACATACACTGATACAGTTATAACAACAGTAGACCTGTTGTGTTTTGTTGCCTGCCTGTGTGTGTAGTTGTGGTGTGCCTGTGCCTGAGACATCAGTGAGTTTGCAAGTGACAATGCAAGTGCCTGTTGTCTGCATCCAGTGACCAGATGTATTGTTATTTATTTTTCTTCTTCTTTATTTACCCTGCGCATCACACACAAAGTCAAATAATTGTCAGCAGTGACAGCCCAATATGGGCGATTCAGCGAAGCTGGTTTGCCAGAGTAAATGCGCTTTGTAATCTCTGTTTCGCGAAAGAAGTCGCGAGAGGTCGCAGCGCACTTCCAGGCCGATTTCTGAGTAGGCGTTGCTTCACGCTGTGTATAACAGTGGAAGTTGAAATTAGAATTGCAAAGCAGTACAAATGCCAATACTGTTGCAGTTGCAAATATTACCGTGGAAAGGGGATGGAGGGTGAACAAAAAGTGTTTCTGCGTCGTTTTGGGGCTGATCAAAAGATCGCGAGTTGTAGAAAAAATGCGTTTTCGGGCATCCTAAAGCACGAGCAACAAGTTATTGCTTATTTTCAGACACATTATGACTACGTGCCTCAGAAAATGCCTTTAACGTTGGCAGTGTAAAATTCGCAAATTCACTGTCACTGCCTTCGATTGTGAAGAAAATACGCACCGGAAGTAAAAGCAGCCAAGGGCCTTAAGCGATGCCGGGCAAAAGTCAAGGGAGTTAACAACCCCGCCTGAATCGCCCAGAGAGAGAGAGAGATGTGCCGCTCTTCATGTTGATCCCTTAGGTGGCCACAGCCAGGTCATTGCTTACACTGCCACTCTAAGGGTCTGATACAGGAGGAAAAACAAAAACAAAACAACAAACCCTGTTGCATTTTGCGACTTCAAAATCTCCAGTTTTGAAACCGTCTGCGGCTTGTTCTCCCCGGCTTTTGTGGCACTGTGTCTGTGTTTAAATAAATGCATTAATCCGTGACAACCCGGTGAAACGGTTCTATTTGCTTTACTACTGCGTAAAACTGTGCTCGAATTTTCTCTTCAAAGCCACACCGTCCAGCCAGCAACCGAGCTTGCAGGCGAAGGTAAACACAAGGACGGGGGAACGGCCGGAAACGAAGCTTTTCATAATCTCTAAACAAATTTAAAATTATTAGTTGCAGCCCGAGAACCAATATATGTGTACCATGCATGCTAAAGCAAATACTTATGTTTAAAATACAAGTCGTCAAAATTAATATTTTGATTGAGTTCGGACTTATAGCTTGTAAAAACAAAAAGGCGTAATGAGGATAGCGGCGTCACCTCGCAACTGCAAATGGCGGTTGTATACATAGACTACGGGCTCTACGCGAGTCAGTAGTTCCGACCAAACATTTTCTGGAACTCTGGAAAGGCAGCGCATGCATCCAGATGTACATTTAGAACTTCTCAAAACAGTCAGCCCATGTTTGACAGGCGCTCGGCCAGGTCAACCGACGTATCAGTTGACCGGCCGGCAACCAGAAAGTTTTTACAGCGGGGCCAAGCCAGCTCACGACAGTCGAAGCGAGACAACTCTCGATATTCGATTTCAAAAAAGGGCGCAATTCCAGCCTCGTCGGTGAAACCGACAGATCAGATCCAGTACCACCGTCGTGTTGAGTTTTGTCTTGAATATTGTTGTTTGATATGGCTGCACCGAAACTGAATTTGGTGGTTGCTGCCTGCAACAATGGGGGCATCGGCGTCGAGGGTCGGATCCCGTGGAGAATCAAACAAGATCTCGCCTTCTTTAGGAAAATCACTACAAACACCAATGATCCACAAAAGCAGGTCACATTGTGATTTTGACTTATTCGTGTCGCTTTGTTCTTTTGTTGTTATTGTTGTTTTTAAATTATGTAACCTGTGCATTTATTCATTTTGATGAACCGTGATTTTCGGTAATAATTTGATAGAATGTTTCTGACATTTTTTTATTTTATCATCATCATTTATGAAAAAAACTGATTTTTTATTTATTTCATTTTTTTAACAGGGGGTTACCCTTGAGTGTGATAAATGTTGTTGACAGAAAAATCATAAAGTCAAACATGCACAAAACACTGAAGCTGTCAACAATCTTCATGACCACGCAAACTGAACATACCACTACCAGTACCACAGTACCAGTTCACGGCAGTTGTAATGGCAGTTGATTTTGATTTTTTGATGCAAACCCCAGACATACATGTCAGTTGTCACAGGTTGTGCTAATGCTGAAAATTAAAACCTGTACTGGCTGTATTTTCTATTTAAGTTATGTAAGAACTAAAGAAGTGATTAGAATACCAGAAGTTGTTCAATTTTCAGCATTAGCACAACCTGTGTCTGTGACAACTGACATACTGACAAAACAACAGCCTGCCTGCAGGTTTACAGAGTTGCATACAATGTAACATTACTAACAAAGCATGTAGACTGTCCTTTCAAGTTAAGGTGTGGGCATCACCAAGAGATTAATTCACTGGATCTGGGCTCAAAATCAAATTCAAAAGGTCCGACAATAATGGCAAATATTATAAAACTGTCTTTGTTTTCAGAATGCAGTGGTGATGGGACGGAAGACCTGGTTCTCCATTCCAGAAAAGTTCCGACCTCTGCCCAAGCGCATCAACATTGTGCTGAGTCGTGAGATGCCTGAGACACCTGAAGGTACTCACCTTGCTCGCAGCTTCACTGAAGCCATGGAGATGCTCGTTGCAGACCCGCTCGGTTCCAGAGTGGAGTCAGTGTTTGTCATTGGTGGTAGCTCTGTGTATGCAGAAGCCATGACTTCTGGAGAGTTTCCATGCCGACTGTATCTGACACGTGTTCTTGGTGATTTCACTTGTGACACTTTTTTACCATCAGTTAACAACTGCAAGTTTCACAAAGTGCCCAACCCAGAGGACATTCCTGCTGCGACTTTGAATGAAAATGGCATTGATTTCAAGTATGAAGTGTACGAGAAAGACTAATTTGAGTGCAATGCTAAATCGTTTTTCTTCACTGCCTGCTTGAGTTCTAAAAGGTATTTTCAACGTATCTTTAGAAAAGCAAATGGTAGTTGATGAAATTTCTGGATTATTTTTGTGCAGAATTTTTTTTCTATAAAATAAAAACTGTTAGTGTTTATTATTACTATTAGTGATTGTTTTTATAATGCTATTATCTGCTCTCAAGCAGACTCACTGCATTCACATCACTTGTGATTTAAACGAGTGACTGTCCTTTAATAGTGCTTTAAAAAAAAAAAAGTCTACCAAAGTGGTGCACTGACACTAGTGACAGCACTGTTCGGTTGTTGCATGGCTGATGCCGTGCAAAACTGTTGCCATCTTGGTGAAGTTCTGTTAATACCATTCAACCATGCACCAGTTTACAGTGTCAGTTCATTCAAAGCCACCTGGTTAAGATGCATGTGTGTGAAAATTCTCCCACTGCTCCTACAGGGACAAAAACCCAGGGCCTTTTTGATCATGAGTGGCACACTAACCACTGAGCTATCCCCAGAATTTTGTTGTTGATAGGTAAGATTCATATTACAGCCTACCACAATCATCCTTCATAAATTATTATTCACAGGGCAGCCAACCAACAAGACCCAGATGGCCATTCATTTTTTAATGTATTGTTATGTTTATTTTAATTGTATTTACCTGTGATAGCAAAACAAACCTGCTCCAGCTTTCCGGAGTTACCTCCCTTAGACTGTCTTGCCCGGAGCAAGTTTCCAGAGCAGGAAAGGCTGGTTTGGTCACTTTTTTCAGTGGCAAAATTGCCAGTGCACTGTAGATGCAGAAATTAAGGTCCCCTCTGTTGAGAACCCAGAGCTGACAAATCTCCCTGACCCGGAGTAGATCATGCATACTTCGTCCACTGCCAAGTATTAATTTTCTCCCTTGTGGTAATTTCTACCTTCATTTTCCCACAAATTCGCTCCCTGCTTTTGAGCTGTGTTGGTTTTTGCAGTTTCTCTTGTGGGCCTGCAAAATAAAATAGGTCACCCTGCTTGTAGTCGCAAATGATTTAATCAGGTTCCCATAGTGAGTGCCATCAACAGAATATAAATAGATTCCAAAACATGTGCTGTGCATTGGCAGATGGTTGGTTTTTGACTTTGTAACACTAACAGTAAATTAGACAAACTTTTGACTTGTGTTTTGAACTGGTGTAGAAGAATTTTGAATGTGTAATGTCAAAAGTATTGGTGTCAAGGACCACTGGTACGGCAGTTTTGATTCCTTGTCATGCATCTGGTAATGTACCTACCAGTAACTGAGACATGCACATAGTATTTTGTAATGCTTTGTGCTTTAATTGTGGATTCAATCAGTACAAAATAGAACTGTCAGAATTATTTTGTGTGTTTATGTGTATACATGTGTGAGAAGGAAAGAGAGTGTTTGAAATTCACTCTGCATCAGTGTATGACTGTGGAACCGGAAGAACCGTGCTTCAAGTTAATTGTGGAAACCAAATGAGCTAATTTGACACAAGCACATTGTGAAGAATCTTGTTCACACACTGTTGTGGACGTTTTCCTGAAAAAGAGGACAGCTGGTGGCAAGACAGATGGTTGCTTCTGATAGCCGCAGCCGCCAGATTCCTTGCACCAGACTGCTGTTGGTTCCCACATCTTTTCTGTCTTCAGTCCATCTACATGAAATGACCATCCCCTTTTACTCCAACAGAAACCGTCTCCTGGACTCATTCAGTAACTTAAAAACTTTTTTCTCAAACCTGTACATTTGCCGTGTTTTTTTGTTCTGTGCCGTTGTCGTCATCTTTAAGTTGTGTAAATTAAGCTTTGTATAGTCAGCATGCTGGTGTGTGCAGGTGCCTGTGTATGTGCGTGCGAGTGTGTTTATGTATGCACCTAGAATAGTCTATGGACAAGATTTTGTGCTTGATAAACACTTCAGTTATTGTTTATTATTATGTAAACAGGTTATGTACATAGAGGTACTGGTATTCACCCTGATATAACCAAATGGTTGACTGGGCATAAAACACCAAGTTACTAGTACTTATTAGGTACTGGTAGGGTAACGTAAACCATGGCGCAGTGTTGATGGCACTGAATGTGGAGTAGGGGGTGGCAGGCAGTGACTTCACCCCTCCTTAACCCTTTCACTGCCGTGCTTGACACTGTCACCTGAAAAACGACCAACAGAAGTGCCAAATTTGAAATAATTAAGGCTTTTCCCCCTCTTCGCATGAATGCGTTAAGGGACTTCTACCAAAATGCACAGTACTGAAAGTAGAGCTGCTATATGCCCATCAAATATGCTGTTTGCAGGCGTGTCTGTGTGCACTTTTCAGCCCGGACAATTTATGAGCTGGTGCAGTTATGGGGTTAACCTTGGACAGGATGAGAAAGGGCCACCATCAAACAGCTCTGGAACAGTTCCAGAGGCAACAACAAGGAAAGTTTTCAGAAATGGGCTTGAGGGCATACAGGATTTTCTGAGTGCATAGATTGTACCATCATGGACTTAACTGAACTCTAGGTTTAGGATAGTGGGCACTGTGTTTAGTCCTTTTTGTTTAATAAAACAAAAACAGGGCCTGTTGGGCAACATGTTTAGACTGCATGTAAACTCACAGAACTCTGTGGAAATAACAAACGACAGTTGTATACTGTCCCATCTTCCATGTAAAGTGGGAGTGCAGAGTACCTTTCAGCCTCACACACGCACGCACATATGCATGCACACACACACAGATGCGCACACACACACATGCATGCACACACACGCGCACATACCCACACCACTTACAGACAGACACTCTAGAAACAGCTTTTGAACAGACAAGTCTTGAGGGTGGTTTTGCCCAAAAGAGGGAACACACACACACACACACTTGCAAACAGTGGGGATAGACACACTGTAAAAAAGACTGACACTTTAGAAACAGCTTTTGAACAGATGAGGGTGGTTTTGCCCAAAAGAGGAAGCTGAAACAGAGTGGTGGCATATACAAGGCAAACCGTTTTATGCCAGATGCACAGTGTGAAAAAACAACAACAAAATTCATGAAAGCAAAACAACAACAACAAAAATTGTACCTGTGAGCCCTATCTGCATTTTGGGGTTGGGACTGATGGTCCAACTGCGCCACAGGCATCTTTCCTTCATAAAAAGCAAGTTAAAATTCTAATGGAAGCCTTTGTCAGCTGGGATAAAAACAACACAGGACAGGGTTCCTATAGTCTTTGAAGGTTTTGAAAGCTTTGGGAAAATGATCTGCTGATGAAAAATCTGTATCTGAACTGAGATCTTTGCCAGAGAGATGGTGAATTTTGACTTCTGTCCAACAGAATGACTCACAGAATTTGAGACAATATCCAGCTGAATAATAATAATTATCCAGCTGAATAATAGCCTTTTTTAACCATTCGGATTTGCCATACCACGAGAAGGAAACCGGTACCATTGGGTCTTCACTGGCAATCTATGTTCACGTAAAAATAATACAGTAGACGATAACTCTGTGGTCAACCATTTGTGGTTGCAGGCAGACAGAACTGCCGATTAATCCGGCACGAAACGTCGGATCTGTCTTTCAAACTAAACTATGTTCTCTGGTGGTGGAATATTGTGACTCTCTCTCTCGATGAGTGCAGTGAAATAAGCGATCGCCGAACTGATCAAAAGTAGATGACTAAAGGCAAAAAGATTAGATCTACATACATATTTGTATCGAATGAAAACGTTAGGTCTACAATGTAACGCCTTCACTAGTGTGGGCAAACTGATCATGAACAATGAAAACGTCGAACGTTGGATCCACTTTAGCCCCGTCAGTTTGCTGTCCTCAAATGGTTTGAGGATGCGTGCGTTTGCACTGGAGTAGCACGGAATGAACTGATGTTGGTATATCAACGTAGTGCATAAATTCATTCCACACACACGCACACCATTTGAGGCCCGCAAACTGGCGGGGCTAACAGTGGACATTGCCTATATTCGTGTAGTTCATTTCTCGCAAGATTCGTTCAAAATCCAAGCTCCTCAAATCGCCCAGAACCGTCGCGGAGTTGCTCGATTCATTCTACTTTTCCAGTGCCTTCTCCTGGTTTGTTTACATGATTCGCCCCGACCATGACCTCATTACCCATGCATTCCACGGCTCTCAGCCAATCGGCGCGCAGAAAACACGGGGAATTCCCGTAAGCTGTAGTCTGTTCGAGAAGCGTCGTCTGTTTTCTGTACAGTTCTAGAATGATAACGTTTGAGTATATATACGGACCAAATGGCGACTTAGAGCAATTTGCACTTGAGACTGCGACTGACTACAAGTCACAACCGCCGAAGAAATTGTAGAGATCAACGCTTCAGTTGACGAAGGAGTACATTATACGTACATTATCACAGACAAAATCCAGTTAACAGTTACTGCGGAACCGAAATTTCACACACGAATCTTGCGAAAATGACGAAGACTTCGAGTAAGGCTCCAGCGATCGGCATAGACCTGGGCACCACCTACTCCTGTGTGGGCGTGTTCCGGCAGGGCCAGGTGGAGATCATCGCCAATGACCAGGGGCAGAGAACCACGCCCAGCTACGTGGCCTTCACGGACACGGAGCGCCTGGTGGGGGACGCCGCCAAGAACCAGGCGGCCATGAACCCGGAGAACACGGTGTTCGACGCCAAGCGACTCATCGGCCGCCGCTTCACGGACGCCAGCGTGCAGAGCGACATGAAGCACTGGCCCTTCAAGGTGGTCAACGAGGACGGCAAGCCCAAGGTGCAGGTGGAGTACAAGGGCGAGACGAAGAGGCTGGCGCCGGAAGAAATCAGCTCCATGGTACTGGGGAAGATGAAGGAGACAGCAGAGGCCTTTCTGGGTCAGAAGGTCACGGATGCCGTAATCACTGTCCCTGCCTACTTCAACGACTCTCAGAGACAGGCCACCAAAGATGCTGGTGCCATCGCCGGCCTGAACGTGCTGAGAATCATCAACGAACCCACAGCGGCCGCCCTGGCGTACGGACTGGACAAGAACGTGAAAGGAGACAAGAACGTTCTCATCTTTGACCTTGGAGGTGGCACCTTTGACGTGTCCATCCTGTCCATCTCCGAGGGGTCGCTGTTTGAGGTCAAGTCCACAGCAGGAGACACTCATCTGGGCGGAGAGGACTTTGACAACCGCCTGGTGCAGCACTTCTCTCAGGAGTTCCAGCGCAAGTACAAGAAGGACATCAGCAAGAACGCGCGGGCCCTCCGACGTCTGCGCACAGCTTGCGAACGTGCCAAGCGCACCTTGTCCAGCAGTGCCGAGGCCAGCGTGGAGATCGACTCCCTGTATGATGGCGTGGATTTCTACGCACGCATCACTCGGGCCAGGTTCGAGGAGCTGTGCTCGGACCTGTTCCGCCACACCCTGGAGCCAGTGGAGCAGGCCATCAGAGACGCCAAGATGGACAAGCGGCAGATCCACGAGGTGGTGTTGGTGGGAGGCTCCACACGAATCCCCCGCATCCAGAAGCTGCTGCAGGAGTTCATGGGTGGCAAGGAGCTGAACAAGTCCATCCACCCTGACGAGGCTGTGGCCTACGGAGCCGCCGTGCAGGCTGCCGTGCTGAGCGGTGACACGAGTGATGTCATCCGTGACGTGCTGCTGGTGGACGTGGCACCGCTGTCGCTGGGCATCGAGACTGCAGGCGGCGTCATGACGAAACTGGTGGAGCGGAACACCACCATCCCCACCAAGACCTCGCAGACCTTCACCACCTACGCCGACAATCAGCCAGCCGTGACCATCCAGGTGTACGAGGGAGAGCGTGCCATGACCAAAGACAACAACCTGCTGGGACGCTTTGAACTGACCGGCATCCCTCCGGCCCCTCGTGGTGTCCCGCAGGTGGAGGTCACGTTCGACATCGACGCCAACGGCATCATGACGGTGACTGCCCAGGACAAGAGCACGGGCAAGTCGTCCCACGTGACCATCAAGAACGACAAGGGCCGCCTGAGCAAGGAGGACATCGACCGCATGGTCAACGACGCGGAGAAGTACCGGGACGAAGACGAGAAGCAGCGACAGCGCGTGGAGGCTCGCAACAAGCTGGAGGCCTACGTGTTCTCCGTGAGACAAGCCCTGAGCGACGCGGGAGATAAGCTGAGCAGCGAAGACAAAAACCAGGCCAACAAGGTCTGTGAGGACACCCTGAGCTGGCTGGACAGCAACTCGCTGGCGGAGAAGGAGGAGTTTGAAGACAAGCTTCAGGAGGTCCAAAAACAGTGCTCGCCTCTCATGGCGAAGCTGCACGGACAGGGAAGCAACTCTGCTGCCTCTGACTCGCAATCGTCGCACCGGAGTAACGGCCCCACTGTGGAGGAAGTGGACTGAGTGTGATGTGAACAATGGATGATTGACTGAATGAAGAAAAATGTGAACTGCTTGAACTGTACTAATTTATTGAGAGAATGATTCGAATACGTGTCAACCAGAAGAATGATTTGAATACCACCAGTATTATTGTTAAAACTGTCTCCAAATGCGTTCAGAATTTATGTTGACTACCTCATTTGTCTTTCAATTGTTGATTATTTGTTTGTTTTTGTTGTTGTTAATTATTGTTCACTTATGATGGCAAAAATAAAGCTGAACAAAATAAAACTTCATCTCTTGGTGTCTCTGTGTGTCTTTCTGTCTCATCTCTACGTGTCTGTCTCTGTCCCTGTTTCTCTGTCTCTGTCTGTCTGTCTCTCTCTCTCTGACTCTCTCTCTCTCTCTCTCTCTCTCTCTCTCTCTCTCTCTCTCTCTCTCTCTCTCTCTCTCTCTCTCTCTCCCCCCCCCCCCCAACCTCCCCCATGCACACATTCTCGGATTCCTATATAATGCATACACCAGACCAATATGCCTTTGCATCTAAAACATACGCACCTGACACCGGATAATGCATACACCAGACCAATATGCCTTTGCATCTAAAACACACGCACCTGACACACACACATTCTCGGATTCCTATATGATGCATACACCAGACCAGTATGCCTTTGCATCTAAAATGCATACACCAGACCAATATGCCTTTGCATCTAAAACACACGCACCTGACACACACATTCTCGGATAATGCATACACCAGACCAATATGCCTTTGCATCTAAAACACACGCACCTGACACACATACACACACATTCTCGGATTCCTATTTAATGCATACACCAGACCAATACGCCTTTGCATCTAAAACACACGCACCTGACACACACACATTCTCGGATTCCTATATGATGCATACGCCAGACCAGTATGCCTTTGCATCTAAAATGCATACACCAGACCAATATGCCTTTGCATCTAAAACGCACGCACCTGACACACATACACACACATTCTCGGATTCCTATTTAATGCATACACCAGACCAATATGCCTTTGCATCTAAAACACACGCACCTGACACACACACATTCTCGGATAATGCATACACCAGACCAATATGCCTTTGCGTCTAAAACATACGCACCTGACACACACACACATTCTCGAATTCCTATATAATGCATACGCCAGACCAATATGCCTTTGCATCTAAAACTGACACACACACTATTTATTATTAGTATCATCGTAGCGCTATTCACTCTGCTCCCGAGCACACTCACTGCGCACATCTTTACATGAGAATGTGATTTTTTTGAATGAGTAGTGAATGAATCCGTTTATAGCGCATATTTTTAGTATCCACGGAAATGGTGTACTGACTGATAGTGCTGTTTGGTTGTTGCATATCTGGTGCCACGTGAAACTGCTGCCGTCTCGGCGCAAGTTCTGTGTACACCATTCAACCATGCACCAGTTTACAGTGTCACTTTATTCAGAGCCACACAGGTAGGGTGTATGTGTGTTTAGCTGTAACCTGCCACCTGCACACTGGGCGGGATGACCAGGATCTTTCACGTGCTATTGCGGTAACACAGGGATACCGAAATAAGAGTCAGCATTGACCCTGGAGAAGAAAATTCTCCCGCCGCTACTGCCCGGACTCGAACCCGGGACCTTTCGATAACGAGTCCGACGCTCTAACCACTGAGCTGTCCCCGCTCCCCAGGGATGATGGATATGGCTGACCAGGAGGGAGAGACTGGGAGAAAAATAGTGAACTAGTGAAGAAGAAAACGTCGAGACTGAGGGAAGACTTGGAAGTCTTGAACATCTTAAGTAAGTAAGTAAACATGGTGCTTAACGTCCACAGAAACCATGAGGCTTATTAGGGACGTGGGAGTGGGGGGGTGGGGTGGGGGTGGGGCATGGAGGTGGTAATTAAACATAGTGCTTAACGTCCACAGAAACCATGAGGCTTATTAGGGACGGGGGGGGGGGGGGGGGGGGCATGGAGGTGGTAATTAAACATAGTGCTTAACGTCCACAGAAACCATGAGGCTTATTAGGGACGGGCAGAAGGGGGGAGAGGGAGATTATATTACCTATCGCTACACTGTCACCACCAGAATGACTTCTGCATTAAGGTGGGCAGCGATTAGAGCCATTTTAATGTTTCATTAATTATGAGGGATAAAGTCACAAGATAGTGTCCACTGACCACAACTTTTGCACAGAAAAGAGAGCCGAAGCAGATTCGAACCGGGATCCTTCTGCTTACCAGCCTAACGCCTTACCGCTAGGCCAAACCGGTTCACTGAATATCTTACTCAGTGCACGAGCTTAAATAGTAATTACACTGCATGGTCACCAAATCCCAATGACAGTTACATAGCACTACCGCTGCCGGAATTAATCACATCCAGTAAATCCAGTAGCTCCATAACGGGTCAAGATCACACAGATCTAAGTAATCCCGGCTGATGATGACAAATCCTTTACACGGCAGTTTCTCCCCAGTTCATCAGAGAAACTAAAATAGCCGTCCATTGAATCAGAGGCACACGTGAGCAATCTTACTCCAGAACGAGGCCCAGAGCGCCTGTACATAATCGACACACAAGGGAGTTAATCAGCACTCAAAAGAGTCACACAAACAAAACAACAAAAACCTACAGTCGCCTACGGTAACTCTCACCTGGCACGCAAGTAACACAAGGTACATAAACTGCATCAGATGTACATTATCTAATAGGTGCGGGTTACCGTAGGCGACCTAACTCTCACTGGCATGCAAGTAAATACAAGGTGTGTAAACGTTGCCAGAGAATGTACCTCAGGTGGAGTTTTTATATACGTTGTATTTACTCGCATGCCAGGTGAGAGTTACCGTAGGCGACTCAGGTCTTTGTTGTTGCGTTTGTGTGTTACAGAATTATGAGCAGTTTGACACTGGCCCAGCTGAAGCGCAAAGTTCTCGAGCAAACTATCATAAAATGCAACATTTTGTGACCAGAAAATTAAACAAACAAAACACACACACACACACACACACACACACACACACACACACACACACACACACACACACACACACACACACACACACACACACACACACACACACACACACACACGCACACACGCACGCACGCACGCACGCACGCACATCGCCGAAACTGAGCCGCATACCATATAACAACATTACTGAAACCGCTCCGGATCTGTGTCCAAAATTAATGGTGTCCATCGAATCAGACAGTAGTGCACATTCGTCAGGCGCGTGCTTCTTTTTTTTATTTTATATTTTATTGTGCGTGCGTGCGTGCGTGCGTGCGTGCGTGCGTGCGTGTGTGTGTGTGTGTGTGTGTGTGTGTGTGTGTGTGTGTGTGTGTGTGTGTGTGTGTGTGTGTGTGTGTGTGTGTGTGTGTGTGTGTGTGTGTGTGTGTGTGTGTGTGTGGTGTGTCTGTCTGGCTGGCAGTCTGGGGGTCTGTCTGGCTGTTTGCTTCTTCCGTTTGTTTATTTGTTTGTTTGTTTGTTTTGCAGAAAATAAATTGGACGCCTGGCGCCCACTTGCTCGGAAACAAAACACGAATTTCTCACTTAGATTTTTACTTCATTCATTCGGGGTCCAAAGGACGCTGTCCGCTGTTTACTGGTCTAACGAAATATAACGTGATTCGATCACCAGTGTTTTGCCGATGTGTGCAGAAAACACTCCGGCACTCGCGCAAAAAACAACAAAAAAACAACAACAACAACAACACCCGCACACCCCATCAAACAGAATCAATGCTATGCCACGTAAAAAAACAAAACAAAAACAAAACAAACAAACTGAAACTATAATTATAGGAGTGTTTTCTGCATCAGTGGATGTAAGAGTGTTTCATACACTCGCGTTTCTGTAAACTGAGAACGCGGATCTCCTGGATCTCGATCGGTGGGGCCAGTGCCACTCCGGAGATTACTCGGCGTGGAACAAATCAAACAAGTGATAAGCCTATTGGGTGATTCAGGCGGGGTTGTTAACTCCCTTGACTTTTGCCCGGCATCGCTTAAGTCCCTTGGCTGCTTTTACTTCCGGTACGTACTTTCTTCATAGTGGTAGGCGATGACAGTGAATTTCCGAATTTTACACTGCCAACTTTAAAGGCATTTTTGGAGGCCGTAGTCAGAATGTGTCTGGAAATAAGCAATAACTTGTTGCTCGTGCTATAGGATGCCACAAAACGCATTTTTTCTACGAACTCGCGATCTTCTGGTCAGCCACTGAAAAAACGACGCAAAGACGCTTTTTTCCACCTCCATCCCCTTTCCACGGTAATTTTTGCAACTGCAACAGTATTGGCATTTGTACTGCTTCGCGATTCTAAGTTCAACTTCCACTGTTATACACAGAGTGAAGCAACGCCTACTCAGAAATCGGCCCGGAAGTGCGCTGCGACCTCTCGCGACATCTTGCGCGAAAGATTAAAAAGTGCATTCACTCTAGCAAACCAGCTTTGCTGAATCGCCCAATAATTATATGCACCAGTTTTGTTCCCGCAAATTCATACACAGCTGTTGCTTCAGTGCCCTCAGTCTCTCTCTCTGTCTCTCCATCTCTCTCTCTCTCTCTCTCTCTCTCTCTCTCTCTCTCTCTCTCTCTCTCTCTCTCTCTCTCTCTCCTCTCTCTCTCTCTCTCTCTCTCTCTCTCTCTCTCTCTCCTCCCCTCTCTCTCTCTCCACACACAGGATTCTTTAGTGATCGAGTCGAACCCTCTTTCAATTTGCTGTTTTGTAAAATGTTCACCTGAGGGTGAATCGTAGGACACAGACAAACAAGTATAATTGTTCCCTAGAACGTGACACACAGCTGTTGGAAGCGTAACGACTGCAGCTGCCGATATAGACCGTGTTGTGTGTGTGTGTGTGTGTGTTGTTGTTGTTGTTGTTGTTGTTGTTGTTGTTGTTGTTGTTGTTGTTGTTGTTGTTGTTGTTGTTGTTGTTGTTGTTGTTGTTGTTGTTGTTGTCGTCGTCGTTGTGGTGGTGGGGTGGTGGTGAGGGAGGTGGTGATGTTGTTGTTTATTTTTTTAATGTAATGCGTGCGTACTTGTGTGCGTGCGTGCGTGCGTGCGTGCGCCGCGCGCGCGCGCGCGTGTGTGTGTGTGTACGTGTGTGTGTGTGTGCGTGTGTGTGTGTGTGCCTGCGTGCATGTGTGTGTGTGTGTGCCTGCGTGCGTGTGTGTGTGTGCGTGCGTGCGTACTTGTGTGCGTGCGTGCGTGCATGCGTGTGTGTGTGTGTGTGTGTGTGTGTGTGTGTGTGTGTGTGGTGT
>CAUZXP010000193.1:0-2500 GCA_963584105.1 Alviniconcha strummeri
ACAATTCAATAAGTACTGTACACAGATACATCGCAGCAACAACAAACAAAACAGCATCACACTCACCGTCAGCTAGCCACACCCACATTCAGCCCCATCCAATCAAAGCTGGCATTCCATCAAACACACCCACTGTCAGTCCACACCCACATTCAGCCCCATCCAATCAAAGCTGGCATTCCACCAAACACACCCACATTCAGCCCCATCCAATCAAAGCTGGCATTCCATCAAACACACCCACTGTCAGTCCACACCCACATTCAGCCCCATCCAATCAAAGCTGGCATTCCATCAAACACACCCATTGTCAGTCCACATCCACAGCACAGGATCAAACACATGATCTCATTTATTAATGGCAGCATAGAGCAGCATTCAGTGACATCGCAACACATCACAATCTTTAATGGCAGAACAGAATATTAATAAACAGCTAATGTCCACACAAGCACACATGCACGGATGCACGCTCGCACACCCTCACTCACTCATTCACACAGACAGACAGACACACACACACACACACATACACACACACACACACACTCTCTCTTACACACACACACACACACGCGCACACACACACGGATGCATGCACGCACACACACACACACACACACACACACACACACACACACACACACACGCAAGCATACATGCACGCACACACACCACAGTGGCCAAGTTAAATACTCTAGAACCAAGTACCTTTCTGATCACTAAACTTGCACTGTGTCATTCTCTCTCTCAGCTCCTCATACCAGGATGTCAAGCATGCAAAAATGTCATGCTTTGACACATCAGGATCCTGAGAAGAAAAGACCACAAAGCAATTCCTTTTAACACAAAGCAGCAGCCTCATCACACGAAAATATCTCACTCTAAATGTATACCTCATCTTGCGGGGGGGGGGGGGGGGGAATGCAATTGTTTCCCCCCATGAAACAATATTTTTGTGTGCACTTCAGAAAAAGCACTGAGCATGTTATTAAAAAATAATAAAAGTTTGTTTTGGAACGAAACAATTAACAGCAAAGGGATGAGTGAGAGAGAGAGTGAGAGAGAGAAGGAGAGAGAGAGGGAGAGAGAGGGGGGGGGGAGAGAGACAGTGAGAGAGAGAGAGGGAGAGAGAGAAAGGGGGGTGGGGGAAGAGAGACAGACAGACAGACAGACAGACAGACAGACAGAGGAAGAGACAGACAGACAAACAGATGAAAAGATGACAAAAGACAGACAGAAGACAGCGGACAGACAGAAGCCGAAAAGAGAAAAGGAAGCACACACTGCACTGCCTACCTGATAGAGAGCCTTCAGCTTGGCGAAGGCCAGAGCGGCAGCGGCAGGAAGCGAGGGGGTTGTGCTGAACTCACCGCTAACCGGAGGCAGGCCATGGTGGTGGTGGTGGGCATGATGCAGCAACCTGCAACAGCAGCATGAAGATGGCAACACGTCAGCAACAGCAGCATGAAGATGGCAACACGTCAGCAACAGCAGCATGAAGATGGCAACATGCCGGCAACAGCAGCATGAAGATGGCAACACGTCAGCAACAGCAGCGAGAAGATGGCAACATGTTGGCAACAGCAGCATGAAGATGGCAACACGTCGGCAACAGCAGCATGAAGATGGCACATGACAGCAACATGAAGATGGCAACATGTCCGCAACAGCAGCATGAAGATGGCAATGTGTCAGGAAAAACAGCATGAAGATGGCAATGTCAGCAACAGCAGCATGAAGATGGCAACATGTCAGCAACAGCAACATGAAGATGGCAACGTGACAGCAACAGCAGCATGAAGATGGCAACATGACAGCAACAGCAGCATGAACATGAAAATGTATTTAGCAACAGCAGCAAGACTGTGGCAACATGTCAGCAACATGAAGATGAGAATGGAAGATGGCAAGAGCAACAGAAAATGAGATTGTTTCAGCAACAGCATGAAAATAAGAATCTTCCAGCAACAGCATGAAAATAAGAGTCTTCCAGCAACAACATGAAAATAAGAGTCTTCCAGCAACAACATGAAAATAAGAGTCTTCCAGCAACAGCATGAAAATATGAGTCTTCCAGCAACAGCATGAAAATAAATCTTCCAGCAACAGCATGAAAATAAGAATCTTCCAGCAACAGCATGAAAATAAGAGTCTTCCAGCAACAGCATGAAAATAAGAGTCTTCCAGCAACAGCATGAAAATAAGAGTCTTCCAGCAACAGCATGAAAATAAGAGTCTTCCAGCAACAGCATGAAAATAAGAGTCTTCCAGCAACAGCATGAAAATAAGAGTCTTCCAGCAACAACATGAAAATAAGAGTCTTCCAGCAACAGCATGAAAATAAGAGTCTTCCAGCAACAGCATGAAAATAAGAGTCTTCCAGCAACAGCATGAAAATAAGAGTCTTCCAGCAACAGCATGAAAATAAGAGTCTTCCAGCAACAACATGAAAATAAGAGTCTTCCAGCAACAGCATGAAAATAAGAGTCTTCCAGCA
>CAUZXP010000193.1:7500-19731 GCA_963584105.1 Alviniconcha strummeri
AATGAAGCAGACATCGAGCGTCTGTTTGAGCAGTGGGAAGTAAGAATATTTATTTCTTCTCGGTTCGGAACTCATTCTGACTTGGTGAACATAATATTAAGTCACACTGTAAATTATAGTACTATTTACAGTGTTACTCTTCTTCTACCGTATTGTGTCTACCTTCAGCACTCTGAAGACTCTGACACTTTTAGTGTCATACAGGTTATGCTTTCCCGGCCCCACGGGGAACTTCGTTTTATAAAATAGTCTCATCCAAAAGACTTTTGTAAATTTGTAATAAGCACTGACTGAATATGAATTCGATTCGGAGAAATCCCAGGGTGGATGCAAAGCCTAGCACATAACAGACGTCCATCCATTTGCTGACCATGCTTGGTTTATTGGTCATGTTTCTTCTTCCAATAATATCCAGGATAAATGTCTGATCCTTAATGATATTTATAGTGCGTGAGAAAAAGGGGGTGTGGCAGGAAATACAATGCCTAACACTAAAACTATAAAAAAGAAAGAAAAAATTCTACCAGTTGCCTAGTAGCAGAGTGCCGCTGTATGTGGAGCTGCTGGCAGGCAAAATGCTATTTTGGGCCCCCATTGCTGAGGACCAATAGCACAGACCCGAGCACAGCCTAATGGTGCCCAGGAGCCAGTTTAATAGAGTGGTTATAACAACATTTACACCATCCTAAGCGATGGTTATAAACTACAACAGTGCAAAGTGATAGTTTTGCAGCCAGTGAAGTGGTTACAGTGGCTACCGACATCCTAATCACGGTCATAATTTATAAACCCCCCCCCCCCCCCCCACCATACATAAGCTGCTCTGCGCTGGCGTTAGCTTGCTGCTGGGTACAAAATCAGGAGCTGGTTTAATAGTGTGGCCATAACGCCATTTACGCCATCCTAAGCAATGGTTATAAACTATAACAGCGCAAAGTGATAATTTTGCAGCCAGTGAAGCAGTTACAGTGGCTACCGACATCCTAACCACGGTCATAGTTTATAACACCCCCCCCCATGTGTAAGCTGCTCTGTGCTGGCATTAGCTTGCCACTGGGTACAGACTTGCGCTTTTTGAGACGAGATTTGTGATGGCTGCCAAAAGACCAGTTCAGCACACCTGCACAATGTGACTGAAAGAGATGATAAATTTGGTGATAATAAAACCACTGGATGTGTACAATGATCTAGGTATATTTCAACATTTTTGGTTTTCACACCGTATGCTTCTTGAGGTAATCAGTAAGTTTAATGATGATTTTTGTGCAGTACTTTGTGTTGACAAAAGGGAGTTCATCTGCTCTAGTTGGTGGCCGGAGCAGTGCTTGCGTGTATAAATTTTTATTACAATACTAATTTACTATTACTGTATTATTAATTATTATTATTATCAATATCAATGCAAATAATGATCGCTTTGCAGTTTTAGGCAACATGTACTTTACAGCGTGTGATTGGAGATTCATTTGGTGTCAGTTTGTAGTGAATGTTAAGGGAAATCCGGGGGAGGAGGGGAGGGGGGTCCAGTCACAGTTAAACATAGACGGCTGTGCGCTATCACAGTTGTAACCGACAGCATTTTGTGCATTGTGGCCGCCATTTGGCGGGGCTGTCATAAATTGGAATTGTGCACGTCACTAGAACCGTGCAGTGGGTCGGAGGGCTTTCTGCTAGCCTACTTTATAACCGTGTTCATTAAACTGGCTCCAGGCCCTCAAAGCACTGCATGCTTGAGAGTGAGCGCTCTTGCTCTTCATCGCTGACTCTGTCACGTCTGTGTAGCACTGTTAACATTAAATGCTACTAGAAACAGAATACTACTATGTTGTTATACCATTACTAAATGACTATACTATTGTATCATCTTAAAATGTGCCTGCATATGAATCAGGTTAATACTTAAATAAGAGGCAATTGACTAAATCTAGGAGCTAGTTATGTCTCCATAAATGTTTTAGTAATTTTCTGTTTTAGATACCAAATTTAGAAATTACCACTTCATTTTACTTCCAGTTCCAGTGTCCATTGTGGTTCATTTTAGGGTTACACTTCTGTTTCCTCTTCTTTGATGTACTCAGTCACCATCCACTGAGCAGGAATTGGGGTTTTGTTAGTTTGAAAAAGTTTTGAAAGCTGTCCACTGTTTCACTTAATCTTTTAGCCTCAAGAAACACTGCATATTTCACTGCTGTTGGCACTGTTTAGTGTTACGTACTGACTTACTCCAGTTACAGATCATTGATTTGATCATTTACACCTTGATAAGTCCTGAAGACAGCAAGTCACACACAGAATCCTCTCATGCAATGAAATGCCTTTAACAGTTTGTCAGCGTGCAGTTGCAAGCTGGGTGCTCACTGTAGCATTCAGCTGGTGAAGGCTACAACGACAGCAAACTGTCCTAATGTTGCCGTGTTGCCTGCAGGAGGCTGATGAAGATGAGCTGGAGCCAGACGAGTTGCCGGAGTGGAAGCGTGAGCCGGTGGCAATGGACATGTCTAAGCTGGACCCCAGCAAGCCTGAGGAATTCCTCAAAATGTCCAAAAAAGGACGCACGCTGATGATGTTCGCCACAGTGGCTGGTATGGCTCAGTTCAGTTAGTTAATGAACTTAAGAATTTATGCATACCATTTCCAGTGTGCTGAATCCCAGTATGTCAGTGATAAGAATCCCACTATGTCAGTGATAAGAATCCCACTATGTCAGTGATCATGTGTGACTGTGACTGTGTGAGGATCAGTGTTGTACATGTCATATTACAGCACTACTCAACCTGCATACTTGTGTACAGCTGTCTCTACCCCTCTAGTCTCTAGCCCTTGCTCCCAGTCCCCCCTGCAAATATATGCATGTTTACACACACACACACACACACACACACACACACACACACACACACACACACACACACACACACATGCATGCACACGCACGCACACACGCACACACACTTGTTACCCCTCACCTCCCTTCCCCATTCTCCCCTTCACCTCAATCCCCCTCCCCCCGCCCCCTCCCCCTTCCCCCAACTGACATGTGAGGTGTATGTGTGTGTGTGTGTGTGTGTGTGTGTGCGCGTGTGTGCGTGCGTGCGTGTGTGCATGTGTGCGTGTGTGTGTGTGTGTGTGTGTGTGTGTGTGTGTGTATTTCTACAACAACAGGGGACCCAACAGAATCTGAGACAGAAAGAATCTCAGCACTGTGGCACTCCAGTCTTTTTAATGCAAATATTGAAACACAGAGGTAGGTGCATATTTGTAACATGTTGTTTGAGTGTGTGACTGTGAGTATGTTTGTGGGTGAGTATGCATGTGTGTGTGTGTGTGTGTGTGAGTGAATGTGTGTGTGTGTGTGGGGGGGGGGGGGGAATCATCTGCTTAAATAGCCAGTTATTTTGTTTAGAAATTTGTATCTATAGACTATAGCACACTGAAGCTGACACTTTTGACAGCACTTTCCTTGTGGCTAATTTCAGTTTCCATTTTGCGAATGGTGATCTGGTTTCATGTTGTTGAAGGCTGTAGGATGGCACACTGTATAAAGTGTTTGGGGTGGGGGTGGTGGGTGGGGGGATATGCTGTGTAATTTCAGAATTGAAAGTTTAAAGTGAGAATGTGGTCTATTCTCAGTGTCCATGTAAAATGAAAATGTTATTGTCTTCAGAAAGAAGCTGTATTTGTTTACATCAGCACGGATGTAATGGATTGTCTCAACATTTTTGTTTACATCAATCCATGTAATGGATTGTCTCGGTGTTTTTGTTTTTATCAATACATGTAATGGATTGTCTCAGTGTTTTTGTTTTTATCAATACATGTAATGGATTGTCTCAGTGTTTTTGTTTTTATCAATACATGTAATGGATTGTCTCGGTGTTTTTGTTTTTATCAATACATGTAATGGATTGTCTCGGTGTTTTTGTTTTTATCAATACATGTAATGGATTGTCTCAGTGTTTTTGTTTTTATCAATACATGTAATGGATTGTCTCAGTGTTTTTGTTTTTATCAATACATGTAATGGATTGTCTCAGTGTTTTTGTTTTTATCAATACATGTAATGGATTGTCTCAGTGTTTTTGTTTATATCAATACATGTAACGGATTGCCTCAATGTTTTCGTTAAATATCAGTCCATGTGATGGATTGTCTCAATGTTTTTTGTTTAAATATCAATCCATGTGATGGATTGTCTGGATGTTTTTGTTTAAATATCAATACATGTTAATTGTTATGGATTGTCTCCTTTAGCCTGAGGTCAGCATGAATTAAACTTGGTTTTCAGTTTCGGTGAAGGTGGCATTGCCATTACCAGAATACTCTGTTGTTTGATCGCGTTCTGTGTATTGTCTCCCTTAGTCCAAACTGAATTAAACTTTGGCCTATGGTGCTACAGACACCATGACTGCCAGTGCTAGTGTGATGTACACCACGACTGCCAGTGCTAGTGTGATGTACACCACGACTGCCTGATGTACACCACGACTGCCAGTGCTAGTGTGATGTACACCACGACTGCCAGTGCTAGTGTGATGTACACCATGACTGCCTGATGTACACCATGACTGCCGGTGCTAGTGTGATGTACACCACGACTGCCAGTGCTAGTGTGATGTACACCATGACTGCCAGTGCTAGTGTGATGTACACCACGACTGCCTGATGTACACCATGACTGCCGGTGCTAGTGTGATGTACACCACGACTGCCAGTGCTAGTGTGATGTACACCATGACTGCCGGTTCCAGTGTGATGTACACCATGACTGCCGGTTCCAGTGTGATGCACACAATGTACACCATGACAGTTGACAGCCAGTGTTAGAGTGATGTACACCATGGCTGCCGGTGCTTGTGTTTTATACACCATGATTGCCGGTGTTAGTGTAACATACACCATGGCTGCCGGTGTTTGTGTGTTATACACCATGATTGCCAGTGTTAGTGTAACATACACCATGGCTGCCGGTGCTTGTGTGTTATACACCATGATTGCCGGTACTAGTGTGATGTACACAGTGTAAACCATGACATCCACTGCTTGTGCGTTGCACAGATGAAGAGAGATTGTTCCAGATGGAAAGACCAATAGTTTAAACAAAGTGTGTGCTGTGTGACTTTGGTGGGTAATTGTAAGTATTCACTGTGTGGATAATGGTGCAGGTGTGTTGGTAAAGGAACTGATTCGGTTGTTTTCAGGTTTGTCGTGGGCTCCAATCGTGTCTTGTTTATGTGCCGTGACGGAACTCAAGCATGGGACATCAAAGACTTCTTGGTTCAGCAAGAGACATGTGAGAGTGTGGAAATTGAGGGACAAACTTTTCATGCCAAAGGAGGAAAAGGGGTCAGTGTCTTTGTGTTTGTGCATGTGTGTATGTATGTGGTGTGTGTGTGTGTGTGGTGTGTGTGTGTGTGTGTGTGTGTGTGTGTGTGTGTGTGTGCGTGCGTGCGCGTGCTCGGTTACATCAACAACCACAGGACTGTGTTGCTGACCATTCAGTGTGTTGCCTGTTCCAGGATTCCAACAGCACCAAGGACAGGAAGGACACCGGCCAGGCAGGGAAGAAGAAGAAGGCACCGAGCAAGAACGACATCAAGAAAAACAAGAAGAAAAAGGATGAGCTGTGATTGGATGGTGTGAGGACGATGTTGTGCAGTGAAGATGCTGATTGTTGCACTGTGAATGGGTTTGATGAAGATGACAGTGTGAATCTGCTTAGCTGGGACGTGTATGCATACATATGTTTGCAGCAATGTTGTGCATTGTTCTTGAGATTAAAATTTTATGTTGGTTTATTCACCATAGAATCATGAATTATGCCCACTTCGTACGACACAAGCAGCAACATTAACTCTTCAGTGTCTTCCAGTCAGTGGGACATTAAAATTATTGGTCTCTCTCTCTCTCTCTCTCTCTCTCTCTCTCTCTCTCTCTCTCTCTGCAAAATTAATCATGCTCTCCCTTTCTGTGATGTTGCTATGAACATAAACATGAAATCAGGAATGTGTAACAGTTGATGCTGAGTATGTATACCGTTGCCTGATGATGTCTGTGACAAGATCAAAAGTAGTTGTTGTTTAAGGCATTTTGTTGCTGTTGTTGTTCAAAGAAACATGTTGTATTGCATGGTTGACTGGTCATAAAACCAAAGCAAGTTACCTGTTTGCTGACGGCAGTCAGCTGAATGACCATCACAGAACGTCAAGCCACATTGGTCTTGGAAGAAGAGAAGCCTTGAAAGAGGAGGCGCAGTTTTTAAGACCATCCCAAGAGTCAGGCCGGAGTGGTCTAAAGAGTCTGCCCTGCTTTTAAGGCCACTGGAATTCATGCCAAAACAGTCTTAGCAGTCTTTTAAGACCACCTGAATTCATGCTGAAACAGTCTTAGCGGTCTTTTAAGACCACCTGAATTCATGCAGAAACACTCTTAGCAGTCTTTTAAGACCACCTGAATTCATGCCGAAACAGTCTTAGCAGGCTTTTAAGACCACCTGAATGCATGCCAAAACAGTGTTGGCATTGGCATTCTTTTAAGACCACCTGAATTCATGCCAAAACTGTCTTAGAGGTCTTAAGAGACACCAGTCATGCCATAGGGGTAAAAAAAAAAAAGAGAAAAAAAGGAGTTTTCTAAAACGACATGGACAGTCATGTCAAACACACACCAGTCATGCCGTCCATGTCTTCAAAGCAGGACAGTTCTAAAACCACACAGACAGTCATTACCAAAACAGTCTTGGAAGAGGGGCAATCTTTTAAGGTCACGCGTACACCAAAGTCATGCCTTACTGGTCTTAAACATAGGACAGAGACTACACAGACCCTAAAGTCATGCCATACTGGTCTTAAACATAGGACAGAGACTACACAGACCCTAAAGTCATGCCTTACTGGTCTTAAACATAGGACAGAGACTACACAGACCCTAAAGTCATGCCATACTGGTCTTAAACATAGGACAGAGACTACACAGACCCTAAAGTCACGCCATACTGGTCTTAAACATAGGACAGAGACTACACAGATCCTAAAGTCACGCCATACTGGTCTTAAACATAGGACAGAGACTACACAGACCCTAAAGTCATGCCTTACTGGTCTTAAACATAGGACAGAGACTACACAGACCCTAAAGTCATGCCATACTGGTCTTAAGCATGGGACAATCTTCAAGACCACATAAAAAATCATTTTATTGTGATCTTAAAATAGGAGCTGTTTTTTTGTTGTTGTTGTTGATGTTGTTTTTATCAGTGCCCCAAAAAGCAAAGCAAATATGTCTTAAAATAGGGATGGTGCTTGGTGATGGGTTTGTTTACATGGATGTGTGCCACTGAATGTGTGACAAAAATGTAGAACTCATATTAACAATTTAATTATAATTATACATATATTATGAACATCAGATGCAAACTTTGTATTGTATGGAGATGGACAATTATCAGACTTGTTATTTATAATATATATATGTATATATGTCAATGCATTCCTGTGTAACATGCTTGAAGTTGTTTGTGTTCTGCTCCATTAGATTTTGCTTATTTCAGATTTTTTCTCCTGTAAGTCGTATTCTTTTGTGTAATATCAATTTATTTTAGTCAAGCTCTCTCCCTCTCTCTCTCTCTCTCTCTCTCTCTCTCTCTCTCCCTCTCTCTCTCCCTCTCTCTCTCTCTTTTCCATCATATTAGGTACCACTATGTTTTCTGCAGATACACATCCTCTCAGATTTGTTAAATTTATTTTTGGTTCTAGTTCCAGAACATTAGTTCAGAGGTAGTTCTCACATACCAGTCATGCTGTGTGTAATAGCCTCCCGTACAGTCTTCACCATCATTATGTCAGTCTCGGACGTCATTCAGATAATACCCTCAAAACTCATCTCTTTTAACAAAGGTAATATGAGTGTATTGTGTTTGTGTGTGTGTGTGTGTGTGTGTGTGTGTGTGTGTGTGTGTGTGTGTGTGTGTGTGTGTGTGTGTGGTTGCTGATTTGTTCTGTTCACTAGTGATATGCTGTTGTAAATGCTTATAGTGCTGTCCTGTTCCACAATAGAGTAGGCATATCATTAGTAGTGGTAGTGGTTGTATTTTCCATCAATATAACCGCATAGCCACTGAAGTATTCATGATCGCGCGCGCACACACACACACACACACACACACACACACACACACACACACACAGTTATTAGAAACAGTTGGCAACAAAACAAAAAAACACTTCACAAACAGAACAAAACAAAAAAACACTTCACAAACATATACATATATATATACACCCACAATCTCTTTGTGTCTCTGTCTCTCTCCCTCCCCGTCTCTCTCTTTTACCCGCACCCCCCCCCCCCCACCCCCGGTCCCCTCTCTCTCACTGTCCTGTTGAGTTTGTAGTTCCCTAGTCAATCATGTTACATTATGCTTCTTGGCTTTTCTATATTTTCAGCATGGTGCATGTGTGATATTTGCCGGGTATACATTTACAGACTTTTGAAAAAAAGAAAGAAAAAAAAGTGGTTTATGCATGGAGTTGCAGAAGCACCAGATGGAAGTGTATGTCTAACAGTTTGATTGCCAGTCTGAAGTGACCGTGATTCTGGTTTATGAAGCAAAACAGTTGTTACTGCAAAAATACTGCCCAGGGGTCCCAAATATCATATGTAGAGAGAAAAAACAACAACAAAAAACAACAAGACTTTGTCATTTTTTGAAAGGAGTGCTGTCATTTGTTTGGCTTACGCAAAACTCTGCAGTGTGTGTGAATAGGCATCATTTTAACTACATAATTATGTGCAAGATTGTTCTAAAACATAACAAAATTGCAGTCATTGTGTAGTGCAAGATTGTTCGAAAACATAACAAAATTGCAGTCAGTGTGTACACATAGCTAGCAGCACATTTGGTTTGTGCGCATTTACTTCAAAAAACACTACGTTTGCTGGACGCAAGTTGTAAAAGGTGCCTGAGACCCCTGCTGTTCATTATGTCCTGCATTATTGTCTGTATCGGGCATGAGGCTCCACATGTCGGGTCAATGGAGTGACGCAGCAAACTGCTGTCAGGTCAATGGAGTGACGCAGCAAACTGCTGTCAGATCAATGGAGTGACGCAGCAAACTGCTGTCAGATCAATGGAGTGGACGCAGCAAACGGCTGTCAGATCAATGGAGTGACGCAGCAAAACGGCTGTCAGATCAATGGAGTGACGCAGCAAAACTGCTGTCAGGGCCAGTGGAGTGGACGCAGCAAAACGGCTGTCAGGTCAGTGGAGTGACGCAGCAAACTGCTGTCAGGCCAGTGGAGTGACGCAGCAAAACTGCTGTCAGGCCAGTGGAGTGGACGCAGCAAACGGCTGTCAGGTCAGTGGAGTGACGCAGCAAACGGCTGTCAGATCAATGGAGTGACGCAGCAAAACTGCTGTCAGGCCAGTGGAGTGACGCAGCAAACGGCTGTCAGGTCAGCGAAGTGACGCAGCAAAACGGCTGTCAGGTCAGTGGAGTGACGCAGCAAACGGCTGGTCAGGTCAGTGGAGTGACGCAGCAAAACTGCTGTCGGGTCAGTGGAGTGACGCAGCAAACGGCCTGTCAGGTCAGTGGAGTGACGCAGCAAAACGGCTGTCAGATCAATGGAGTGACGCAGCAAACGGCTGTCAGGTCAGTGGAGTGACGCAGCAAAACTGCTGTCAGGTCAGTGGAGTAACGCAGCAAAACTGCTGTCAGGCAATAATCCCCTGATCTTTGCTGGTGAAAGTCCTGGGACTTCGACAGGTCTGCCCTGCCAGGGCGTGTGTGTGTGGTGTGGTGGAGGGGGGGGGGGGGGGTCTTTAAGGATTAATAAAGAAGAAAGTATTGTTGTATTATTCATTGGGCGCTGTTTGTGTGCATGCACCCCCACCCACACCCCCACAAACAAAAACGCACACACTTCATGTCTGCATGTGAGCCAAATACATGGGAAACGAGCCTAGTGGGGTGCAATAGGGCTTCAATCCAGATAAACTCTCCACGTCTTAAGGAGCCATTCAGAGTACAAGAGTTACGTCCCTTGAACCTTTAATGCTTTATGCTTCCTTCACAGGTCCATACGCAGCCGCACACGCAGACACACAAAGCACTCTCTCTCTCTGTCCTGTCTCTGTCTCTGTCTGTCTGTCTGTCTGTCTGTCTGTCTGTCTCTCTCTCTCTCTCTCTCTCTCTCTCTCTCTTCTCTCTCTCTCTCTCTCTCTCTCTCTCTCTCTCTCTCTCTCTCTCTCTCTCTAAAACAGCAATAGCAATAGGCCTCAAACATTCTCACGGTATCATAAGTGTTTAACAAGCAAGAATGACCCAAACTTGAAAAACGGCTTCACTCACAAGACTGAGACAGTGCTGAAACACGAATACTGTGTATCTATCAAGTCACCGGCCAGAATGGTTGAAGAGTGTTGTAAGAAAAGGGAGAAAAAAATGCGTGTGTTTGTTGTGTGTGTGTGTGTGTGTGTGTGTGTGTGTGTGTGTGTGTGTGTGGTGTGTGTGTGTGTGTGTGTGTGTGTGTGTGTCTGAGCGTGTGTATGTATGTGTGTGTGTGTGTGTGTCTGAGCGTGTGTATGTATGTGTGTGTGTGTGTGTGTGTGTGTGTGTGTGTGTGTGTGTGTGTGTGTGTTAATATCTATAACGTGTGTGTGTGTGTGTGTGTGTGTTAATATCTATAACGTGTGTGTGTGTGTGTGTGTGTGTGTGTGTGTGTGTTAATATCTATAACGTGTGTGTGTGGTGTGTGGTGTGTGTGTGTGTGTGTGTGTGTGTGTATGTGAATATAAAAAAAATGCCGAGATGCCTAGAGATTGCATGGTATGGTACACGTTTCCATAAACACAGCATGCCTAAAAAAGTATTTGCATTATCTGTTTATCAGTTCAAACACTTTATGAAATTAAAAAAATTTAAAGTAATTTTTTTTTTTTTTTTAAATTCAGATGTTCAGAGATATTCCATCGCTTGATGTCTCTACAGGATATCATCGAAATTTGCATTCGACATAATGGTCGCCCTCGGGTGATTCAAAAAACAAACAAAACAAGAAACAGGCAATAACAAGCACGATATCTCGTTGAAAACCCTCAAAGGAGACACCACCATCATGAACAAAACGGTCCCTATGTGTTTTTTTGTTTGTTTTTTTTCCTCGTGGAGCGAGGGCCATTAAACCGTACAGGAATCAGGCAGAGCGTGACTCGTTTCGCTGTTTCTCCAGCTGTCCCCTTTTTCACCTCTGTATATGTACATAATTATGCATTTCTTCAGGTCATATACCCAACATTCTTCATACATTTGTCTGGGAAATGTTCCAGTCTTTAATTTTTGCAGATTTCTCCTCCAAGTCCCTGAGGAAAATCCCCAACGGGATCGAAAATTGGGACCCCCCCCCCCCCCCCCGCCTTCCTTTTTCATCTCATCTCATTAAAGCTCTAGAGGAGGCTCCATTTATTTATTTATTTGATAGATGTAACTAGAAAACCCACCGAAACTTAATCATACGTAAACCTGTTTCGTTTGTCCAGTTCGTGTAACTGGAAATCCAACCTGACCATACCAAAACCTTGTTTCGTTTTGTCCTGTTCGTGTAACTAGAAACCCAACTTGACCATACCAAAAACCTTGTTTCGTTTGTCCAGGTCGTGTAACTTAAAACCCAACTTGACCATAACAAAACCTTGTTTTAGTTTGTCCAGTTCACCAAACGAGTGAAACTGGTTTCTGCATAGCAATCGTGGTCCTCTTCAAGAAGTGTTAGGCGACTTGCCACAGCAGTGTGTGCATAGTCAGGTTAGTAAACGTACTGGTGCAACCTCTTGTGCACATGCAAACGCTTTTTTTTCTGGATCCACACGCGTATATTGTTAGAGATCCAGCACAAGACAGCGGGAGGGGGGGGGGGGGGGGGGGGGGGGGAGGGGGATGGGGGGGGGGGGGTGGAGCCGTGCAGTCTGGTAGTCCTCGTGTCAGTTTGCCTTTTTACGCGTACCTGGCAAGGAGGCTTTCAAGCGTTGGCTAAAACCGTCCACCGGGCTGCTGCTTTTTTTTTTGTTGTTTGTTGCTTGAAATGCAAAGTGAGCGCCATTGAAAATAAAAGAATAAAAGAGCACCCCAGCCCCTTCTCCCCCCTTCACACCCTCTGCGCACTTTATTGCCTCTCTCCCCCCCCCCCCTCTCTCTCTCTCTCTCTCTCTCTCTCTCTCTCTCGGTCTGCGGTCATCCA
>CAUZXP010000194.1:0-11396 GCA_963584105.1 Alviniconcha strummeri
CTCAGAGATACGTGCACCATCGAATCTCCTCAGAAAGTTACCGTAAACAATTCAAGTCTTCGCTGCTGTGTCGGGGTTAAGTCTTTCGAGCAACATATAACTCCCATAGATTGCAGACATTAAATAAAATAGTTTCCGGTAAGCAATTGCGTTTGCAAGTAATTGATTGATTGATGATCACTTATATAGCGCTATTCTCCGCTCTCTTGAGCAGACTCACTGCGCTCGCATGTGGTTCTACGTGAGTGACAAGCTTTTTATAGCACGTTTTTTGAATATCCACCGAAGTGGTGTACTTACAGCGCTGGCATGGCTGGTGCCACATGAAACTGCAGCCATCTCGGCGCAAGTTCTGTGTACACCATACAACCATGCATCATGTCACTTCATGCAAAGCCACATACGTAAGTTGTATGCGAGTTTAGCTGTAACCTGCCACCTGCACTTTTGGCAGAATGACCGGGACCTTTTACGTGCTACTGCGGTAACACGGGGGTGGAACGGATACCGAAATTAGAGTCAGCACAGAAAGTCGACCCTAGAGAAGAAAATTCTCCCGCTGCTCCTACAGGGATTTGAACCCGGGACCTTTCAGTCACGAGTCCGGCGCTCTAACCACTGAGCTATCCCCGTCCCCAAGTAATCCTCCGCTTAGTACAAGACAGAAAGAAGCACTAATTCAAGCGCTTGTCCAAAGAGGATTCCACACAGAGTTCTAAGCACTGCCTCTTTGCTTACAAGCTTTCGGTCTGATCACCATATTTATGATACTGTGTTGGCTAGTGGAATGTACGATGATCTGTGTCTGAATCAGGACTCAAATGATTGTCAAATCTGCATCTCTTCATCCCAGGCGATATCTCTCGTCACAGTAATTAAAGTATTCATAAAGCACAAAATCTTGTCCGTAGAGAATATTCTAAGCGCATACTCGCACATCAACACACACACACACACACACACACACACACACACACACACACACACACACACGGACGGACGGACGAACACGCACACACTCACACGCGCACGCACACACACACACACACACACACACACACACACACACACACACACACACACACACACAGAAGAGAGACTGAGGGAAAGCAATTCTTGATTCACCGTAAAATGACAACTCTGGGACGCCCCTGTGTCAATCATATTTAGCGGAGGCCTCATCTCACGAGACGAGGTTGTGGCGTTGTTGAGAACACTCGACCAAATGGCATCAAAACCTGTTACAGTCACAGCCAGTAATACGTCAGCACCATCTGTACCACAGTACAAGTATATTAAAGCATACTAATAGACATTTCACCGTGTCACGGTTTTTATTCAGTAGAACCTCCAAAAATCACACCTTGCGGAAGTTCACATAAGATGGACTATGCTGCAGCTTAAGATGCTCATTTCGAGAATAATAAAAGCAACAAATACACACAACAAACAAACAAAAACATTGCAAAACAACAAGAAGAAAACAATAACAAAGAAACAACAACAAAAACACCAGAAAACGCGAACGAAGAAAAAAAGAATTAAGGACAGATTTTAAAGGAAGAAAGTAAACAGCTCAGGAGCTGAGTGAAAGTCGAGGTGGTTGTCGTGGGCTCCCCGTCCCTAATAAGCCTTATGGTTTCTGTGGACGTAAAGCACCACTGAAGCAAAGGAAGGAAAACAACAAAAGCAACAACAGCAACAAAACAAAGAAAGAAATACAGGAAAGAAAGACAAGAAGAAGAAGAAGAAAATGGAAGAAGAAGAAGAAGAAGAAGAAGAAAGGACAGTTAGCCAAAGGAAAGCAGGCAGTTGCACGTTGAAGAAGAAGAAGAAGAAGAGGAAAATGGAAGAAGAAGAAGAAGAAGAAGAAGAAGAAGAAGAAAATGGAAGAAGAAGAAGAAGAAAGGACAGTTAGCCAAAGGAAAGCAGGCAGTTGCACGTTGAAGAAGAAGAAGAAGAGGAAAATGGAAGAAGAAGAAGAAGAAGAAGAAGAAGAAGAAGAAGAAGAAGAAGAAGAAGAAGAAGAAGAAGAAGAAGAAGAAAATGGAAGAAGAAGAAGAAGAAGAAGAAGAAGAAGAAGAAGAAGAAGAAGAAAGGACAGTTAGCCAAAGGAAAGCAGGCAGTGTGCACGTTTTCCGAGGAAGCAAAGAAGTTTCATTTGGTTTTGTAGCACTTTTGTCGCGCCCTCTCAACTTGCCGTTTTCTTTCTTTTCTTTGGCGACTGTTTGTGGAGCAGAGAGGAGCGGAGCATTGTTTGCGAGTTAAAAGGCAGTTTACTCAACGATATGAACCGCCAGGGGGCGCCAGGGCAAACATTGAACTATCTGTCAGACCCTCGCAGAACAAGGGGAGGTAACGAGGCTCACGGTCCAGCCTTTTTTTTAAAAAATTTTTTATATGTTTTTTCTCTGTCTCTCTGTCTCTCTCTCTCTCTCTCTCTCTCTCTGTCTCTCTCTGTCTCTCTCTGTCTCTCTCTTCCCCTTATCCCCCTTCTATATTAAGACTTGTTTAACGAAATGAGAGACAAAAATTCGAAACATTTCTTTGCGTTCGATTCAGCTTGAAGCGCCACAGCCATTAACCGTATGACAGCTAATTGACGTTTGTCACATCCTCCGTCGGATTGATGTGGCCATCAATAATAGATCATAACTGATCCCGATAGTGAATAATAGATCATATTAATAGATCCTGATAGTGTTTAAAGGAACTAGCCTTCTCAATTTGTTTTATTCTAATCGAAAATAACTTCTAGAGTAATGGGAGCATGTGAAAAGAACATGGTAATATAATAGTAGTGGATTATTTCTAACGCTCCATCTCGTAATTCCCCGGAGCGCTTATAAATGAATGAATGAATGAATGAAAAATTATATATAGCGCATAAAAACCTTCCACACAAAACCTTGCGTGTTCACAGCGCCAGATACACACAGTGCATACATGTAAGCTCTCGCAAGCTAAAACTACCAAAGGACATGCACTCATACCCACCCACCCCTTTCCAAAAGTGGAACTATACATAACAGTTAAATGTAAAAATATATACAGAGTTATAAATAATGATAACAGAAAAAAGAATCACACACACACACACACACACACACACACACACACACACACACACACACACACACACACACACACACACACACACAGAGTAATTATGGCAACATCAACTTCACTTAACACACACACCAGCGCCGGCGCACGAACACAATCGCATTGACTATTATCCCTGGGTAAAGAAATGGGTTTTCAGCGAAGTTTTGAAAGACTGAATGGAGTCCTTCTCCTTGATGCTCTCGGGGAGGACATTCCAGAGGGAGGGAGCGACATATCTGAAGGCTCGCTGGCCGTACCGCTTTGTCTTGGAATCCCTGGGCCCGGGAACATCAAGGAGAGATCTAGATGCTGATCTGAGAAGGCGAGAAGGGTTGTGTTTTTGGAGAAGATCCGAGAGGTAGAGGGGGGTGTTATCATGAACTGACCGGTAAGTGGCAGAGAGAATTTTGTGGCGGATCCGTTTCTGGATAGGAAGCCAATGAAGCTGCCTAAGAATGGGAGTGATGTGATCTGTTTTTTTGCATTTCATAACAGTTCTTGCAGCAGCATTTTGCACTGCCTGTAGACGTTTAATCTGTTTTTGGGGCAGTCCCGACAGAAGGCTATTGCAGTAGTCAAGCTTTGACAAAATCAGACAGACAGCAATGCTGCTTGCAGCTTTGTAGGTGATGTATGGACGGACTTTACTCAGAGATCTGATGTGGAAAAAACAAGATCTGACAACTGCTGAGACATGTTGTTCCATGGAAAGCTCCGCGTCCAAAGTTACTCCAAGTGTTTTCACCACGTTGGAGAACGGAATGGACGCTTCGCCAACTGAAAGGCAGTCAACAGGGACAGTTTCTCTTCTAGATGATGGCCCACAGAGGAGTACTTCAGTTTTTTGCTCATTGAGTTTCAATTTGTTTTTCGTCATCCATATTTTCATCTGTCGACAGCACGACTCAACATTTCTCAATGCACTCAGCGCAGACTCAGGTTCAGTTGGTAGGCACGAGTACAGTTCGGAATCGTCGGCAAAAAAGTGATAGTCTATGCAGAACTTATCAATAAGGTCTGCCAACTGTCTAGTGTAAAGAGAAAAGAGAAGAGGACCGAGCACCGATCCCTGCGGAACGCCACAAAGAAGGGGCGTTTCTGCTGAAAGGGCATGTCCTACAAGGACTTGCTGTGACCTGCACGACAAGTATGATGAGAACCAATCAAGAGCGGAACCATCCAGGCCGATTTCTGAATGAAGTCTCTGGAGGAGCAACGTGTGATCAAGAGTGTCAAAGGCAGCACTCAGATCCAGCAACACAAGAACAGCATTGTTTCCTCCATCAGTCATTACCAACAAATCGTTAAGTATGCGAAGGAGGGCTGTCTCAGTGCTATGACCACGTCTGTACGCCGACTGAAACTTGACATGCAAACCGTTTGTGTCGAGGTGTGCCTGCAGCTGGTCGGCAACCGCTCTCTCAAGGATCTTGGACAAATAGGGTAGGTTGGACACCGGACGGTAGTTACCGAGGACCTCGGGGTCAAGATTTGGCTTTTTTATCAATGGTTTAACCACTGCTTTTTTGAAAGCAATTGGCACAGTGCCAGATGTGAGACTCAGATTGACTATTTTCTGAAACACAGGCAGAAGAACGTCAGTGAATTCAAGAACGAGTTTGGTTGGAGCCGGGTCTACGGTCGCTGTGGTTGACTTTGACTCGCGAATGAGTTTCAGGATTTGGTCTTCGGAGAGAGCGTAAAAACTAGAGAGCAAGTCACTGGAATGAACACTGGAAGCGAAGTTTTCTGTCGTGTCTAATGGATCGTTATTAAATTATTTCCTAATCGTCTCGATTTTTTCTTGAAAGAATCGGGAAAACGATTTAGCAGCTTCTTGGGGTATCATGTCTGGCAGAGAATCGGACCTGTTTCCTCTGTTTAACAGCGTGCTGAGAAGAGAAAACATTTTCTTCGAATCTGTTTCGGCGTCCTCTAATTTTGCATGGAAATGGGAGGCTTTGGCCTGCTTAATGAGCTTTGTTACGTTGTTCCTTGCCTGTTTGTATATCTCAATGTGAACTACAAGGCCGGTTTTCCGTTTCTTTCGTTCCGCGCGCCTCCTGGCCTGCTTCGCCTTGATGACAGCCTCGTTTATCCAAGGGGAGCTGGGACGGTCGGGAACGACTTTCTCTTTTTCTGGTGCATGCTTGTTTAGGAGACCCAGAAGGGTCGCATTGTACAGATCAAGAAGGTCATCAACACCATCGGGAGAGCCTATCACAAGGGAGGACTGAGCGATATCAGCTCGGAACAGTGATCTGTCAATGCCTTTAACATTTCTGCATTTCACCACCTTGCGGGGAACCCGGGGCCTCGAGAGGTCGGTTCCGATCGTAAGCAAGAAGTGATCCGACATGTACAGGTTATCAACACTGACAGAAGTTACAAGCGTTCTCGCTCTACACAAAACAATGTCTAAAATGTGACCTTTTACATGCGTCGGCTCAGTGACAAACTGATCAAAGCCTAGCGGGTTGTACAATTGAACAAAACGCCGTGTATCCGGGTCGTTGGGCTTATCCATGTGGAAGTTAAAGTAACCAACAACAAGCACGTTCTCGGCAGGAATGCTTTCATCAGAAAGAAACATGCCAAATTCATCGATGAAATCACAAGTTGTAAGTTTGTTTCCGGCTGATGGAGGTGGGCGATACACACAACCAAGTCGTATAGTTTGTTTGCCTCTTGTTATGCACACTTCAATGTTCTCAAACGAGCTAAAAGAACGATGCTTGCATAATCGTACATTGAGATGTTGTCGGAAGATGAGAGCAACACCACCACCTCTTCCCGACACCCGCGGTCTGTGGAGGAAGGAGAATCCTGGTGGAGTCATCTCACCAATGCTGACGTCATCCCCCTCCTCCCTAAGCCAAGTCTCGGTGAGACACAGTACATCCAGGTCTCTCTCCAGAATCATATCGTTCACCTCCAGGGCCTTGTTGACAGCCGGCCTGGCGTTCCACACACCCATGATGACGTGCGTTGCTTTCCTTGGGCGGGGTGCTGAGCTGCAGGTCGGTGAGAGCGGTGGAGACGAGGGGCTGCTGACGACAGGAGGCGAGCCGACAGTGAACGGGAGACAGGGACTGCAACCAGCGGAGACGTCACCAAGATGGTTCACTAGATGGTCGTCTGGTTGGTCACTGGGAAGGGGTGACACAGCGGTGGAGGGGTGGTCGCCTGGTTGACCACAGGGGAGCGGTGAGGTGGCGGGGTGGTCGCCTGGTTGACCACAGGGGAGGGGTGACATAGAGGTGGAGGGGTGGTCGCCTGGTTGACCACAGGGGAGCGGTGAGGTGGAGGGATGGTCGCCTGGTGGACCACAGGGGAGGGGTGACAGAGGTGTAGGGGTGGTCGCCTGGTTGACCACAGGGGAGCGGTGAGATGGAGGGGTGGTCGCCTGGTTGACCGCAGGGGAGGGGTGACACAAAGGTGTAGGGGTGGTCGCCTGGTTGATCACAGGGGAGGGGTGACACAGTGGTGGAGGGGTGGTCGCCTGGTTGACCACTGGGGATGGGTGACACAGAGGTGGAGGGGAGATCGCCTGGTTGACTACTGGGGAAGGTTGACACAGAGATGGAGGGGTGGTCGCCTGGTTGACCACAGGGGAGCGGTAGGTGGAGGGGTGGTCGCCTGTTTGACCACAGGGGAGCGGTGCTGTGGAGGGGTGGTCGCCTGGTTGACCACAGGGGAGGGGTGACACAGTGAAGGAGGGGTGGTCGCCTGGTTGACCACAGGGGAGGGGTGACACAGTGGTGGAGGGGTGGTCGCCTGGTTGACCACTAGGGACCGTTGACACAAAGGTGATAGGGTGGTCGCCCGGTTGACCACAGGGGAGAGGTGACACAGTGGTGGAGGGGTGGTCGCCTGGTTGACCACTGGGGAGGGTTGACACAATGTTGGAGGGGTGGTCGCCTGGTTGACAACAGGGGAGCGGTGAGGTGGAGGGGTGGTCGCCTGGTTGACCACTGGAGAGGGTTGACACAACGGTGGAGGGGTAGTCGCCTGGTTGACCACTGGAGAGGGTTGACACAATGGTGGAGGGGTGGTCGCCCGGTTGACCACAGGGGAGGGGTGACACAGTGGTGGAGGGGTGGTCGCCTGGTTGACCACAGGGGAGGGTTGATACAGTAGTGGACGGGTGGTCGCCTGGTTGACCACAGGGGAGGGGTGATACAGTGGTGGAGGGGTGGTCGCCCGGTGGAGTGACGGCATGGTGTGCCAGGCAGGGGGACAGGCAATGCCAGAGGCGATGCAGTCGTCCTGCCCGGGTCCCTCGTTAGGTTTTTGGCCGACTGAGAATACCGAGGTCGTTGATGCGTTGAAACACAAGTGCCTTGAGTCACAAACTCATCGATTAATGTTACAAAAGCTGTCAAATCCATGTTGTTGTTTTTCAAAGTCAGGGTTTGAACTGGTGGACAAGTGAAGAAACACAGAAAGTCCGTGCACGTGTGAGAACTTGCTGACCAGGCCAGCGGCCACAGCGATAACAAACAAGAGTCGGTGAACACGAATCACGGAGAAAGCCTCTAGCACACAAACACTCTCAGTTCAAAAATCCCAAAACAAAACTTTTCCAAACGAAATTGTCATCAAATTATGTACACAATCAACTAAATAACGCCACCGCTGTAATCTACAGCAGAAGACGATCACGCCAGTATCAAAGTTGAAACTTACAGAGAATGAAATCCAGCAATAATGTACACAAATAGTGAGAGCGCAAAAACAATGCAGCCGGCAGGCGCAAAACTCACTCATTCTATAAAGGCCTACGGATACGGGCATTTCATCTTTCTCTCTCTCTCTGGTCCTGTCTCTGTCTCTGTCTGTCTTTCTGTCTGTCTGTCTCTGTCTGTCTGTCTGTCTCTCTCTCTCTCTCCGGCCCTATCTCTGTCTCTGTCTGTCTGTCCGTCTGTCCGTCTGTCTGTCTGTCTGTCTGTCTGTCTGTCTCTGTCTCTCTGTCTCTGTCTCTGTCTCTGTCTCTGTCTCTCTCTCTCTCTCTCTCTCTCTCTCTCTCTCTCTCTCTCTCTCTCTCTCACACACACACACACACACACACACACACTCAGTCCACACACACACACACACACAGTGACACACATACACACACACACACACACACACAAACACACACACGTCCCTACTAAAGGAACTCTCCTTTTGTGGTGAAACTTCTCGTGTGCCTGGAGGAAGTTAAGCGAACGTGATCCACAGTAACATTTTTGTGAATGAACGTTGACTGCCGTTGATTTTATATCGATATCGAGAAGCTGTTTTTTTTTTTTTTTATATACCATAACGAACTTGTTTCAAGAGCTGATAACCACGTTCTGCGCTCTTTTCCCGCGCTTCATTTTGACGTCACCAAAGTGACTTTTGTGTCGTAGATAGAATACCAGAAGCTCTCAGTTTTGCATACAGGCCACGAAAAAAAAAAAAAAACATGTTGAGAGCAATAATTTTTGTCATCGATTTTTTTTTTAAATCTCTATGGAGTGAACTGTTGATGACATACTGCAGCCTTCTGGGGGTGGGGGTGAGGGTGGGGGGAGTGGGGGGGGGGAGCAAGTCTTACATGGAAAGGTTAAGTCTGTTGGGTTTTACCCCCCAGTCTATTTTCAAGCATTTTTAACCATATTTTGGTAAAATCAGCCAGCAGGTGCAAGTAACAATGCAACAGAAATATTAATAAAATAAATAAATAAATAAAAATCATACAAAAATGTAAAGAAAAAAAGAGAGTTGTTTTTGTGTGTGTTTTCCCCCCCGCCCCAACACGTGAAGGACAGTCCCTTTAATGTCTTCCTCCTTTTAGTTCGTTTACGATGGCGGTGACGTCACCGCAGCCGGAACCCAACAGTCAACCTTGTACTAAAATAGCATAGTACTGTGGACTCAGGACAGTCCCATCTAGGAACTCCCCTATCATTACATGTTTCGCATAGCCACAGAGTTTTCCTTTTAAGCGGTGAATCAAGAATTACTCCCCCCCCCCCCCCTCCCCCCTCCACACACACCGCGTACGGTCGTTCTGGCTTTGTGTGTGTGTGTGTGTGTGTGTGTGTGTGTGTGTGTGTGTGTTGTGTGTGAGAGAGAGAGAGAGAGAGAGAGAGAGAGAGAGAGAGAGAGAGAGAGAGAGAGAGAAACAGAGAGAGAGAGAGAGAGAGAGAGAGAGAGAGAGAGAGAGGAGAGAGAGACACACACACACACACACACACCACAAACGTTAAAACTTTGAGGTTGTGTAATGCATGTGTTTGTTGTCACGGTTGTATCCTTGTTTCGCGTATTCTCTAAAAATCAGTTTAGTTCATTTGTCAGTGTACATGTGGAGGGTGTGTAGTTTTTGTAGTGTTGTTTTATGTAGGCGACCTGCGTGTTATAATTATAACATGTACAGACTTTTAGGTAATAGGTTCACACTGGGGGGAATGTAGGTGTGTCAGTTTATCTGCATCCCACCTGCCGTCTGACCTTTTCTCACACTGACAAGGAATGTATGTGTGTTTATTTGCATCAGTGTAACATGCCATCTGACCTTTCTCGCAATGACGAGCAATGTATGTATGTTTATCTCAATGCATGTAACATGCCATCTGCACTTTTCTCACAATGACAGGGAATGTATGTGTGTTTAGCTGCATATAACCTACCACCTGAAAGTTTTTCAAAACGACGGGCAATGTACGCGTGTTTAGTTGCATGTAACCTACCACCTGCACGTTTTTTCAGAATAACGGGCAATGTACGCCTGTTTAGTTGCATATAACCTACCACCTGAACCTTTTTCAGAATAACGGGCAATGTACGTGTGTTTAGTTGCATGCAACCTACCATCTGAACTTTTTTCAGAATAACGGGCAATGTACGCGTGTTTAGTTGCATGCAACCTACCACCTGAACTTTTTTTTCAGAATAACGGGCAATGTACGCGTGTTTAGTTGCATGTAACCTGCCACCTGCACGTTTCTCGGAATGACCGGGTGTGGGTGGAGGGTACAATTCTGCGAAAGTGTTTCCGAAAGGCAAACAGCTGAGCACATGAAGCGTCAGAATCAGTAGCGACGCAAAGCAGGAGTCCGGGACGGGTGAACGTTCTACTGGGCAACGGCCGGCCTATCAAATTGTCGAAACTCAGTCAGTAAATTAGGCCTTGAAACTCGTTGATGCAGTTAGTTTAGCCGGTTTGAACGGTTCAGTTCAAGAGCGTGGTGGTTTTTCCCGCCGTTCGTTTCACTACACTGGGTGATCTGTCATCGTCTGTTTATGCCATTTTATGTCGTAGTGCTTTCGGTATGTGGTAGTTTGTCCGTGCGTAGTTTTCTTTCTTCTTCTTCTCATCCATGTTCTTGCTCTTGTCCTTGTCCTTCGTCTCTTTCTCCTTCTCCTCTGTCTTCTTTCGCTCCTCGGAAACCACAATAATCAATAATGATACTAATACAAAGGATGCCGGATTTGCATAGCGCTCATCTACCACACAAAGTTGGAGCCCATAGCTTTTTTTTAGCACTAACAACATTCACCCCCCCACCTCCCCCCCGACACACATGTACATACACGCGCGCACGCGCGCGCACACACACACACACACACGCACGCACGCACGCACACACACGCACACGCACACGCGCACACACACACACACTAACACTAACGCACACGGCGAGCGGTGGGGGTGGGGTCTGCGGTAGACATGGCTGTGAAAAGAGACAGTTTAGAAGATTGCTGATAATTTTCTAATCCTTGTGTACTAGCTGTCTGTATCTGAATATGAAACAGAACGAGGCCCAGAGTACCTGTGCAGATTCAACAAACAAGGAAGTTAAACAGCGCTAGACCCTAGACGTAACACCAACACAACAACAAAGAGCTGAGTCACTCTCGCTTGGCATGCGAATGAATGCAAGGTATATAAACTCCACCAGAGGTACATCCTCAAGTCGAGTTTATGTACCTTGTATTTTAGGATGTAACTCTGGCGGAGTTTATGTACCTTGTATTTTAGGATGTACCTCTGGCGGAGTTTATGTACCTTGTATTTTAGGTTGTACCTCAGTGTGGTGGTCTTTATGTACCTTGCATTTCATTACTCGCATGCCAGTTGAGAGTTACCATAGGCGATTCAGGTCTTTGTTGTTTTGTTTTTTGCCTTCTTTGTTGATTCTGTCTGTATCTGTTGGCCTACGTGGATATGCATTCCACCGACCGTTCGACTTTCTCCAATGGAAAACATACCCAAGCATGTTGTCACGAGGCAACGGTCTCGGTTCATGCCG
>CAUZXP010000194.1:11596-24096 GCA_963584105.1 Alviniconcha strummeri
TCTCTCTCTCTCTCTCTCTCTCTCTCTCAATACCTGGCGTTAGATGTTTGATGTTCAGTTGATTTCTTGTGCGGAGGTGTGAACGGGTATGTGCCTGCGGCATGGATGTGTGTGTGTGTGTGTGTGTGTGTGTGTGTGTGTGTGTGTGTGTGTGTGTGTGTGTGTGTGTGTGTGGTGTGTGTGTGTGTTTTGTGTTTGAATATGTGCTATCTGACTGACCGCTCTGTGTGTGGGGGGGGTGGGGGTGGGGGGGTCTTTCTTTCCTTTAATTATGCTTTACGTCCACAGAAACCATGAGGCTTATTAGGGACGGGGAGCGGCCACCTCGACTTTCACACAGCTCCTGAGCTCTGACACACACCACGGTTAAACGTTGCACAGAAAGTGTCAGAGTTTTCAACACGTTGAAGTCAGACACTTCACGCAAGCAAAAGAAGAAGAAGAGGATGAGTAGGAGGAAAGGGCCCATGATGATTCTTGCTGTGTTGCTTTAAGTCCACATAAACCACCAGGCTTCCTAGGGACAGGGAAACCCAGGACGGCCACCTCGACTTTCACACAACTCCTGACCTCTGTCTCTGTAGCCATTTCCTTGTATTTTATCTACGTGTCTATCCGTCCGTAAGCCCAAAACGCGCATTGCGTGACTGTCACGTCACACTGCTATTCCTCGTCTTCACGTGTGTTGGTGAAGACAGCGCGGCAAGTACAGTGTCAATGGCAGTAAGACTAACCAGCGCCTTGCCTGCATTCCAGCCCGTCCTCTCTGCCCCTCGCCTTTGTCTCTGTCACGCTCCCAGTCTGCACACACTTCGTCTTCTGCCCACAAAAACACCCAGTCGACCCGCCCGCCAGCCTCCGCGTCTCGTGTCGGTGTGGCACTTGTGCAGGGAAGGACTCAAGCTCCTTCACTTGCCCGCGTCCTTCCGTCACTTTCTTGGCCAAGGACAGCTGATCTGAAGGACTCAGGCTCCTTCATTTGCCCGCGTCCTTCCGTCTTTTTCTTGGCCAAGGACAGTTGAAGGACTCAAGGTCCTTCATTTACCCGCGTCCTTCCGTCTTTTTCTTGGCCAAGGACAGTTAAGGACTCAAGCTCCTTCACTTGCCCGCGTCCTTCCGTCTCTTTCTTGGCCAAGGACAGTTGGAGGACTCAAGCTCCTTCACTTGCCTGCGTCCTTCCCTCTCCGGTCAGTCCTTTCTTGGCCAAGGACAGTTGAAGGACTCAAGCCCCTTCACTTGCCCGCGTCCATCCGTCTCGGGCCGGTCCTTTGTTGGCCAAGGACAGTTGAAGGACTCAAGCTCCTTCACTTGCCCGCGTCCATCCGTCTCGGGCCGGTCATTTATTGGCCAAGGACAGATGAAGGACTCAAGCTCCTTCACTTGCCTGCGTCCTTCCGTCTCTTTCTTGACCAAGGACAGTTGAAGGACTCAAGCCCCTTCACTTGCCGGCGTCCATCCGTCTCGGGCCGGTCCTTTACTGGCCAAGGACAGTTGAAGGACTCAAGCCCCTTCACTTGCCCGCGTCCTCCCGTCTCGGGCCGGTCCTTTATTGGCCAAGGACAGTTAAAGGATTCAAGCCCCTTCACTTGCCGGCGTCCATCCGTCTCGGGCCGGTCCTTTATTGGCCAAGGACAGCTGAAGTTACGGGAGTAAGTGCGAACACCCACTTTTTATTTAGCCTGCTTTTGTATAAAGAGGACCACTAAAAGGCAGTTTGGTCTATAAGCTGTAGCTTGTTGATGAGCACATAATGATTCATTGTATCTGTATTTTGTCTCGAACGTTTTTTTTTATTTTTGGTTTTTTGGTTTAAACCCAAAAGCATTTTGCCTTCGAACTGTAGAAAATGAGCAAATATTTCCACGTAGAATCACATGCACGCGGAGTGAGTCGGCTCGAGGGTGGAGAATAGCGCTATATAAGAGCGATCAACAACATACAGGCTTCATGTGGCTTCATGTGTTGTTGTTTTTTTGTCAATATTGACGCATCAGAAGTAGCTGCCTCTGATTTCTGATGCATAATTTTGACAAAGCGGCCGTATGAAGCCTCTTAGTGATCCAGGCTATTTACAGCAGGTTAAATAGGGATTTGTGTGAGTGATGACGGTACTTAAAGTGATTGCTATTAGCTGTAGCCGCATTTCATTTTGTCTGAAGATGCAGCATTGTTGAGATGTCGTGGGGAACTCCCGCCACTGCCTATCGTTTTCCACGGTGATAACCGTGTTTGCCTTGAAGGGCAGTCTGTCTCCTTTAACTGACACATGACTGCACCCACCTTCAGACTAAATAACACACACACACACACACACACACACACACACACACACACACACACACACACACACACACACACACACACACGCGCGCGCGCACGCACGCACGCACGCAAGCAAGCACGCACGCACACATACATACAGGCACGCACGCACACACTCACGCACACAGGGACACACACACAGGGACACACACAGGGACACACACACACACACACACACACACACACATGCACGCACACACACATTCACACACACACACACATGCACGCACACACACATTCACACACACATGCACGCACACACACATTCACACATACACACACACACACACACACACACACACACACACACACACACACACACACACACACACACACACACTCACGCTCAGTGTCTTGTGCAGTACACCCGCACTGCATGGTGCAATTGGTTCGAGTCATTGTGACTGCACAGTTCTGTTTTGATGAGCTATAAATACACAATGCCCCCGGCAATCGCTGTACGCGTCTGAGCGCCGCCATGTGTCAGAGTGCCCTGCCGCTTACTCCGCCCTACAAAACAAAACATTGTACAGTGCAAAAGGATCGGTAGGGGAGACCGGGGTAACTTGAGGCACGGAATTAATTTTTCTATCTCATTCAGACAAAGGGCGCTTTTCAGGCCAGTTTATTCTGACTCGGCTGGAGCAAAATAACAACAACCGTATCATCAACATCTGTTCAGGGATTAAGCTATTTTCCCAGACGGGTCCATCCTATAAGAGCGCGTTTCACACCTTTTTTAAAAGAGAAGTCTGAAAACTGAAGCTAGAAACAGCGTAGTTTTGTGTTCGATAAGCGTGCATCTTTGGAATCTAAGAAAATTCTAGAATGTCAGAAAGAGCGCGTTGTGAAATGTAACGTGAAAATTTATCGTAAGTTTATAGAAAGACCAATACAGTCATACCAATGGCTTAGAGTCAAAGTCAGCTATCTCCAGATAATCGATTGACTTATTATTGACCTTATTGCAAAAACCAAGAAACCAAGAACCAAGTAGTAAACAAGTCAGTAACCAATATACGATAGGGATTAGGTTGCTTATATTTCCGCCGTCTTATTTTTGAACAAGTTATTAGTGTAACCGAGTGTATTGTATACATGTTCCGGGCCATGACCCTATAAACTTTTCTTTCCGGTCCTTTTCCTTTTTGATTGGGTGGGGGTTTTATGGCCCAATTATCTAAGGTGTTAAAAGTTGTGTGCTGGGTCGGCAGCGTCCCTTTTCCCCCAGTGTCCCTGCAGAGGCAGGTTGTTTGTTTACTGTTGCGGCCGGTGTTTATGTGTTCATCTCAGTGGAGAGCCTGTAAGTAGTTATTTTTCTATGGCTTGTTATTCTATTCTTACTGATGTAAATAATGTATGTTTATAATGTTACCATGTTCACAACGTGCCTTGATTTTGGTTCTTGAACGTGGGTAATTTCGGCGTTAGATTGCCGCCTGGTTGCAGCCGCTATGGCGTCAGACTACCTTGGTTGTGCGTTCGAATGTTAAGCCTTTATGCCACAGGATGACCGGTATTTCCAAAATGTATGCAGCTAACCCTGGTTAGCTGATATGTAGCTAGTATGTTATGCTGCCACGGTTGGATGTTCAGTTTGAGTGATGCTTTGCCGATGCAAAGTTATCCCTCTAAAGTATGGATACTTTGTCAGCGTGGCCGTGCAGATCTCTGTGCGGCATAACTTATATGTTTGGTTTCCTACCGATCTATGTTTCTACATGAAATCGGTGGTATATTATAGCTAACACTTGGAAGATGTTGACTTCATAGTTGTAGAATGTTCATTTTACTAGTTGAATATGGTGTAGTACATAGGGGTGATTGTATAAACTGTGAGTGTGAGACATGTTATTTCTGTTTTGATCCGGCTTTTGTATGGCCGAGTCTTGGGCGCGCAGACTTTCACTCTACTTAGCTTGTAAACCCTTTCCGAGTCTTTGTGCGTGTACCCGAACTGGCCGGTGATGCGCGTCAATGGTGGCAATTAGGTCTTAAAATTGTCTGTTCACTAACCGAGCAGACAGGCGCAGCCAGATCAGCAGTTTAGATTCTTGATGCGCTACCCTTAGTTTAGATTCTTGATGACGTTGTTCACAGATATGCTCTGCTAGTCAGTAACAGTGACATGCTGTAACGCTTTGAGTAACGACTAGGCTGGAGCAGGTCAGTTTATGACTGACTTCCTCCCGCTTACGGCATCGTCCCAAATGCCACCCGTGTCACTATCCATCTCGTTGTGTGCTTAAGTGGAACTGCTGTAACGATTAGCTCACTCTTCCTGTTTAGTTAAGAATGAGCTTGTTAATCCGCATTCTTCACTGCTACTTTATTGTATACTATTATGCTGGGAGTTCATCAGTTAATTGACTGGCCGTCTCTTGTATACTCACCGCGACACTGTGTAAGTCAAGCACACGATTTATGTGCTTGATTATTAATCATTTTGTCATGTATTATAATAACCCACAGGTAAACTACATGGTTACTGCATTTATTAGATTAGTAATTGCTGTTGTTTAGACTTTACATTTGCTTTCATGTTCTAAATGTTTTGTTTGCTTGTGTCTTTTCCAACAGACACTGTTTCCTGTTTGGTGGGTGTACAAATAAAAGTTATGTTATAGCAACATCTGACTTGTGACTCTTCATCCATGCTTCCAACCTGCTTCCCCTCAACTCTCCACCCCACTCCCCAACATTAGTTTTTGCAATCAGGTCAATATAAGTCGATTGACTCCCTGAGATAGTCAAGTTTGACTTCAAAAAAGCAATTGCATTAGTCAAGCTCACATGCAAGACGCTCACACAAAGGCACAGAAACACAAGTATACACACATACAATCCTCTCTCTCCCCCATACATATACACACTCGCACACACACACACATATACACACATGCGCGCGCATACACACACACACACACACACACACACACACACACACACACACACAGTCATGCCATGATCACTCTGTGTTTCGTGGTCACAATGCTCATTGTAAACAGGACATTGCTGTGTTCTAGGTCGGTCCTACACCTCTCACATATACAAACAAACGAGTCTTTAAAAACATGAACTCATGTCGATGACAACGATCTCACCAATGCGCTGTTATTAGCACACACAAAAACACACATTCACGTGCGCTCTTTCTGGCGTGAACACGCGTGCGAAATGCGCTGTTATAGACGCGCGCTTATTAGCGATGCGCTCTTTTCGATGTCTCCGTCCCAGACTTGGTCGTAAAGTTCACGTTTCTGCAACTGTGTCAGACTGCTTTGGACGAGGTGAAGGCTGTTTGCACACATTAGGGCCTAAAAGACAGATGTTACTGCAGTTGTTTCAGACTGCTTTGGACAAGGTGACGGCCACTTCCCCATACTTGACCCTAAAAGACATGTTACTGCAGTTGTCTCAGACTGCTTTGGGCAAGATGAAGGCCATTATCCCACATTTCGGCCTAAAAGACACATTACTGCAGTTGTCCCCGCATACTTTGGACATAAAACAATTAGAAATATATAAAAAATATTGCAGTTGTCTCGTCCTGCTTTGGGCGAGATAAATGCCAGTTCCCCACACTCGGACCTAAAAGACACATGTTGTTGCAGTTGTTTCAGCCAGCCTCAGACAAAAAAAAGGTAACACGGCTTTTATCGTCAAAGAATGAAAGAACATTTCGAAAATTTTGCCCTCTACCTTTACAAAGCCTTCAACAGACGTAAAGTATAATCATATCCTAATCTGTTGCCTATGCCAAGGTGAGTACGATGGACCTATCATTATGTCGCTGCCTAGTACTTTGTATTTTTCACTCGACCATTGACTCCAAGTATGTTTGTACAACGCGGTGCTGGAGAAATGTGCAAATTGCACTACCAGCTGTGCAGTCCTCCCGTGTTAACAGGGGCTATGGCCTAAATGAACAAAACATTTCGTTCGTGAATGTCAGTCCGGCATGGTAGGTTGAGAGATCCACTGAGACAGGTTGAACAGGGGAACACTTTCAAACCTATACATTATTTTCTCTCAGAGGCACGCATTTCAGCTAACAACTGAAGAAAAAGTCCTTACACTGTCTCGCAGCGTTGTTACCTGTCCCTAAGCGGATCAGTTACATGACATTAATAAAACACCCAGTCAACCCCGAATGTCATCATAATAAATAAAACAAACCTCTCGGCAAATCACAAGTATGAATCGGATTCCTTGCTCGCAAAACAGAGAGACAGAGAACTCGCACTCGAAAACTTTGTTTCCAAGGATTGTAGTTTAGGTTCATTTAGACCTGTCTAACTTCGGACTGCTAAACTACTGAAAAGTGAAAAATGGAGAAAAAATTATATGAAACAAAAAAGAAAGACAAAAAACAAACTAACTTTACAAAGTCGATTAATATTTAAACAGGATAAACACTATACAAATAAATAAAATATAATACTACCACTATTCATAGTAATAAACAGAGAGAGAGAGAGAGAGAGAGAGAGAGAGAGAGAGAGAGAGAGAGAGAGAGAGAGAGAGAGAGAGAGAAGAACTGGGTTGCATTTAATTATGCATGTGTTTACTTACGTATCTTTGACGCTCAGCATTCTTCAATCTCAGTTCTTTGAGGAAGGTTTTAAGAAACTCCCCCCCACCAAAAAAAATAAAAATTAACACAATGTAGAGTTAGTCAGTGTTGTTTTTATATACTCTAGAAAAATGTTACCTTACGCTTGAAAGAGATTTTGACCAAATGTCTCTGAAACTGAATGATATAAATAAGGCCAAAAACAGACAGGCGGAACTCCACGCAAAGTTCTATTCTGACGTAAAAGGTGAAAATCCATCATGGCAGGTCAGTGGAGAAATCCACTGAGACAGGCTGAACAGCGAAACACTTTCAACCCTAAACACCCTCATCTCTCAGTTGCGCGCATTTCAGCTAACAAATAAAGAAACAGTTCTGCCTTTCCAGAGGGAACATTCGGTAGTTCCAGATTTTCGGCAGAAAAAAAAAAACCGTAAATTTCTCACACACGATACTCCCGTTGCCCATGCCCGTGCAGATTGGCATACAGACAAGTGCAGTGGTGCCTGCCATTCAGGCTTTTGCTCAGTCTCAGACCTCGGCGATTTCAACAGTAATCTGGACATTTGCAAAGCCACTACACTGGGGCTGAAAGCGCTGTACGAACATTACACACATAGTGTACATCCAGATGGAGACTGTAACATCCGCAATTTAACAAACAAAAATACATAATGTACACGTCAACAAGGGTTCCAGCATAAGTATGTGCAAGATGCGCGGCGCGCGCACGCACACACGCACACACACACACGCACGCACGCACGCTGGCACTCTGGCACGCACGCGCGCACACACACACACACACACACACACACACACACACACACACACACACACACACACACACACACACACACACACACACACTCGCACACCGCACGCACAGAGGGAGAGAGAGAGAGAGATTGTACAGGCTAATATGAATAACGGAGTTTGTCATGTCATGAAGATTACTATAGCTGAAATTAATCCTGACATGGAACTCGATCTGCATGCAGCATGCAATTTGCCTTACCCTCTACGTTCCGACAAGACATGTGATTGTATTCAGTTATTAATACTTGTACTGATACGGCAGATCACGCGGCAGTCCGTTTCAGCGTGGAAAGATTACACACTCACACAAACATTATTGTACAGTGAATCAGCCGGCTTTTGTGCGATTGTATACGACTGTTTACACTGCACCAGCCAACTGGCTATCATATTTGACAGCCTAGCTAGCTGTGTGAACAAGGAGGTGGACCTGGTGTCTCATTACCCCCCACCCCCACCCCCACCCCCCACCCCCACCCCCTTTTCCCGTCCTTCATAAACTGTAGGGTTTCTGAGGATGTAAAGCAGTTGAAGCAATCAATCTGTCTGGCTGTAACCAGACACACCTAGACCTACCCGTGTGCACCAGGAAGTATTCTCCGTGGATGTAAAGGCAGTGTAACTGGGTTTTTGCTCTATATATATATTGGACTCAGAGTTTCTGTGTGTATGTGTGTGTGTGTGTGTGTGGGGGGGGGGGGTGATGTGTGTGTGTGTGACAGTGTGTGTGTGTGTGTGTGTGTGTGTGTGTGTGTGTGTGTGTGTGTGTGTGTGTGTGTGTGTGTGTGTGTGACAGAGAGACAGAGAAAGACAGACTGTCGTCGGTCTCAATGTCCATGGTAGTGAAGCAAAGTGAGACCTGTATCACGCACCTTGGAGAACCAAAGAGCAGCGAGAGACAGTGTTGAAGTAGGAGATGAATTTCATTATTTGCTTAACTGTTCCAAATAAAATGCCAAAAGAAACCGTACCAAGTATGTTGATAAATATTATACACATCATCCCAACGTGCCCATATTCTGTAGGCTTATGAACATCACTTCAAAATCTAAGAATGTTAAGCTTGCTATATTTAGCTATTAGTTGTATTTTTGAGTTATTTTGGTTAAGCCAACAGCGAAACAACGAAAAAAGAAATAAATTTTTTTTGCGCATTAGCCTTATAATTATATTTATAGCAACTTTGATTTGTATTTAAGCGCTTATTTTTATGTATCAAATGTGGTAGTTATTTATTAGCAGTACTCATGTACTTGTTCATAAGGAATGTCTTGTGCGAATGTAACTTTGTTTTCTAGCCACCACGAGGGGCAAAAAGTTAAAAACTAAACTAAAAAAAAAACTAAAAAAAAAAAAAAAAAAAAAAAAAACTAAAAACAACAACCTTCAAACCTTGAGAAATAACGACACCTAACTTGATTCGTTTGACGCGCCAGGCTAAGGATCGTGGGATTGGTGGCTATGTAACTCGTCGCCGGCTCCCGCTGACAATGACTACTGAACCAGCAACAACAAAAACACGACTCGTACGCATGCAACGGTAACGTTTACCAGTCTCATCACTGTTTCTCTTTGGTCTTCGCAAGCCGGTCTGCCTCTCTGAATGAGAAAGCTGGCGTTATTTGGCCGAATTCCTATCTTCAGACACATCGGAAGCCTGCACGGCTCTACGCAGTATCAGCGCAGTTTATACACGATCCGGGCTCCATGTGCTTTTAACTGGCTGCACTTTTAATGCAAAACACAGTAGCGTCTTTCTTGGCACTTTCGGGGATTTTTGCACACAATAATGAACAGTTTGAGGCGTGGTGCAACTCGTGCAAATTATCTCAGTGGTGCGTGCATAGCTTCCGTATAATTTTTGTCTTGGCCTAGGATGAAGAGGCGGGATGGGGTTTTGGAGATCGATTGAAAAAAACAAAATCTGCGCCAAAACAGAACAGAGACAGACAGACAGACAGACAGAGACAGACAGGCAGAAACAGAGAGACAGAGACAGACAGGCAAACAGGCAGAGACAGAGAGAGAGACACACAGACACAGAGAGACAGAAAGACAGAGAGGAAGAGACAGAGACAAAGATAGAGAGACATAGACAGAGATAGATACAGAGACAGGCAGAGAGACAGACAGACAGACAGATAGACAGAGCAAGTTCTCGTGTTGGTTACAAACACTCCACTTGGACTGGAGGTGTCCAGGTCAATACCAAAATTCCGCCCGGATATTAGGTTGGTAAGCCGTTCCTGATGAACTACGTTGAAGAAAGAAAATGAACGGATTACTTTTCCTCTCAATCGAAGAATTATTCCTCATTCCTCACATCTCAAACCGGCGGCCAACACAACGCCGCACGGTCGAGTGATTCAGAGGCTTACAATGTGTCACTGGGTACCTGTGTTAAAGGGGAACCGAGGGTACCTGGGTACCTGTGTTAAAAGGAAACCGAGCCAAATGCACAAGTTCTCCTGAAGACGTAGATAATGTGCAAATATGTTCCTATAAGCAATTCATTTGATTGTTCTACCAGTTACTGTTATAAATGCTGAAGAAGTAGGCTTACGTCCTTTTCTTCGAATTTGAGTTCCCGGTGAACAGGTATGATGGGTCGCTCTTTATCACTGTTTTAAGCTGACCATTTTAAGCTGTGTATATTTAGTTTGTATAGTCAGAATTCTCGTGTGTGCGGGTGCCTGCATGTGTGTGTGTGTGTGTGCGCGCGCGCGCGCGCGTGTGTGCGCGCGTGTGTATGCGCTTAGAATAGTATCTAGTACAAGATTTTGCGATTTACAAATACTTTAATGATTATTATCAGCTAAAAGCAAAGAAGGTTGGCTCGTGGCATCAGAGAGAGAGAGAGAGAACTCAGAACTCAGAGAGAGACAGAGAGAAAGCGACACAGAGAGAGACACAGACAGACAGAGAGACTTTGGCCACACATGTCGTCACTTATACAGACTGCCAGGCACAAAATGGCAGCACTCATGCAAAGTCCTCTTTTCGCGACTTTCAAACGCTGATTTTTAACAAACGGAGAGAAATCCAGCGAAAAACTGCTCTGTGTGTGTGTGTGTGTGTGTGTGTGTGTGTGTGTGTGTGTGTGTGTGTGTGTGTGTGTGTGTGTGTGTGTGTGCGCGCGCGCGCGAGCGTGAGTGCGTGCCAGAGTGCCAGCGTGCGTGCGTGCGTGTGTGCGTGTGTGTGTGTGAATAAAAATAGAATCTTACTGCCAAAGTGCTTAAACTGAGTTTTGACATTCTTTATCAATAGAGATAATGGAAGAAAACGCTCCACCATAATGCTTATTAGGGACGGGGAGAAGGGGGCAAGGGGGTATGGAGGTGGGGAAAGAGGGAGATTATATGCCTATCGCTGCACTGACACCACCAGAATGACGCCTTCATTAAGATGGGCAGCGATGAGAGCCATCTTAATGTTTCATTAACTGTGAGGGACAAAGTCACAAGAGAGTGTCCACAAACCACAACCTTTCTGAACTCGAACTCGAACTCGAAAACCGTATTTTACAAGGATTGTAGTTTAGGTTCAGTCAAAAATCTAACAACTAGTCCTTGCTAAGCTGCTGATGAGTAAATATAAAATTACAGGCATCATTCGTATACATAAATTATAGGCATGAATGAGTGAGTGAAACGTTATACAGGAGAATTTCTAAGGAGAAAAAGGAGAGCCGAAGAGGATTCGAACCCAGGTCCCTCTGCTTACCACTAGGCCAAACCCGCTCACTAAATGATTCTACTGCTGCTGTTGTGTTGCTTAATGTCGGTTCACATGTTAGGGACAAGCTGAGACCAGTGCGTGAGCACGGTTCAATGTTGCTTTACGTCCACGGAAACCATAAGGCTCGGTAGGACGGAAAGCCCAAGACGGCCACCTCGACTTTCACACAGCTCCTGAACTCTGACAAAACGATACCAGCTTCGGTCCCCCTTTAATCAGATGACAGTGTCCTGACACTAGCCTTACACGGCCCTCTGACGACGATGATACTGTGAAAACATGGCTACGTTGTTCCCTCTTGCCCGCAAGATGGCGCCGTCTGAAAGTTACGCCATGGTCGATGGATCGCCAGGGGGGAAGAGACAATGTCAGTATCTTTCCGTCCACCCAGCGCTTTGTTAGAAATGAGGAGGCGGGGTAGAGAGGGGTATGTGGGTGGCGGAGGGGGTCCTTCTTTCTCATTCTTCCTGGCCGCAGGCTATTGTGGTGGATTTGGAAGTTGTGGAAGTTAAGGTTGCCACTGCTGTGAGGATGGAGGTATCGAAATCTCTCTCCTTTCAGCCAGACTAGGAGAGAGTGGTAATGTATCTCTCTCTCTCTCTCTCTCTCTCTCTCTCTCTCTCTCTCTCTCTCTCTCTCTCTCTCTCTCTCTCTCTCTCTCTCTCTCTCTCTCTCTCTCTCTCTCTCTCTGTGTGCTTCGCCTGCTGACTTTTTCCTGTCTTCCCGGCTCGTGCACCTTTTCACCTCTCTCCCTCCCTCACCCCCAACACACACACACACACACACACACACACACACACACACACTCACGCGCGCTCAGTCACACACACACACACACAGTCACACACAAACACACACACACACACACACACACACACACACACACACACACACACACACACACACACACACACACACACACACACACACACACGACAAACAATATTCACTCACCACTCAGGGGGGGAATGTCTCAAAGTAAAATACAACTCTATAGAAAAGCTGTGTTCCATGTCAGTCTAGGTACAGACCTGGACGAGAATAT
>CAUZXP010000195.1:0-7500 GCA_963584105.1 Alviniconcha strummeri
CAATATAAATCAGTCAAACGACAAACGAGGTCACTGTAGATAATGTCGGCTTACCTAAAGATGGACTGTTTGAAGTCGGCGGGTGTGAAAGGTGTGTCAGCCATAACACTGGCCATTTTCGCCTGGACACGTCTTTGGAGAGGTGGCAAAAGCACGATGACGTATCTGAACACGGCAAATGTCGCCACCCTCAGCAGCACGCTGATCTGCCGGAAACTCTCCGCCATTGTCGAATTTTTCGAATGCATTGTGGAAGGGCGTTTGCTGGAAAAAGTAAAAAATCTGAAAGAAAAACATTCAGTTGTATGTTCCGAATGCATTCTGGGAAAACCGTTTGCTCGGAGATGGAAATAAATCTAAAAACAAAACAATAGCAAAAAACAACAACAAACAAACAACAACAACAAAAACACACTCATTCTTATTTTCCGAATGCATTGTGGGAAGGGCGTTTGCACGGAAAATGAAATAAATCTGCCCCCAAAAAATCAGTTGTACAGATGTATGGATGCAAATTTGTGAACCGGCCGTAATAATAATAATCATAATCATTGAGAAGCGCTGGGGCGGGGATGGCTCAGTGGTTAGAGCGCCGGACTCGTGATCGAAAGGTCGCGGGTTCGAATCCCTGCAGGAGCGGCGGGAGAATTTTCTACTCCAGGGTCAGCTTTCTGTGCTGACTCTTATTTCGGTATCCGTTCCACCCCCCGTGTTACCGCAGTAGCACGTAAAACACCCCGGTCATTCTGCCAAAAGTGCAGGTGGCAGGTTACAGCTAAACACGCATACACCTTACGTATGTGGCTTTGCATGAAGTGACATGGTGCGTGGTTGTATGGTGTACACAGAACGCACCGAGATGGCAGCAGTTTCATGTGGCGCCAGCCATGCCCGCGATGTAAGTACACCACTTCGGTGGATGTTCAAAAAACGCGCTATTAAAAAAAGAAGCTATTCACTCATGTAGAATCACATGCGAGCGCAGTGAGTCTGCTCGAGAGCGGAGAATAGCGCTACATAAAAGCGACCAATAATAATATGTAATAATAATAATAATTTGCGTGGTCTGTCTTTTGGCTGTAATTATGCATTCTGTTTATCTGCCCCTACCCGTGGCTCAAGCGAGGCAGTAACCGGGTGGCAGCAACCAGGTGACAGAGCTCGCCACAGTTAATCGCTAAGAAATAAATAAATATAAACAGCAAATTCAAACAGTCTGTCTCAGCTACGAACAGTGTCGTAACAAATAAAGGATTATAACAGGAATGAGTCTGTTTGATTTCATGAAGAAGAAGAAAAAATAAAAAGAAGAAGAAGAAGAAGAAAAAAAAAAAAAAAAAAAAAAAAAAAAACAAACAGAGGAGCAATAGCAAGAATCGACCGTGCAGAAGAGTAACAATAATAAGAACAAGCATAAAAGAGGAAAAAAATAGCCAGAACAACAATAAAAACAAGCATAAAAAAGATAAAGCATAAAACAATAGCAAGAACAGCGATAACAACAAGAGGAACAACAAGAACAACTATGACAAGAGGAGGAACAAGAACAAGAGGAACAACAACAAGAACTATGACAAGAGGAGGAACAACAACAAGAGGAACAACAACAAGAACTATGACAAGAGGAGGAACAAGAACAAGAGGAACAACAAGAACAACTATGACAAGAGGAGGAACAACAACAAGAGGAACAACAACAAGAACTATGACAAGAGGAGGAACAAGAACAAGAGGAACAACAAGAACTATGACAAGAGGAGGAACAAGAACAAGAGGAACAACAACAAGAACTATGACAAGAGGAGGAACAAGAACAAGAGGAACAACAACAAGAACAACTATGACAAGAGGAGGAACAAGAACAAGAGGAACAACAAGAACTATGACAAGAGGAGGAACAAGAACAAGAACAAGAACAACCGTGACAAGAAGAGAACAAGAAGAACAGCATCAAACAAAATTTGCCCAGCGTTATTCAGTCATAAGCTGCAACTGGCGCATTGCAAATCACTCCGATGAACACAAAAAGCCTACAGCTATTCACTGGCCGTCCAGCCAACCTGTACCTGGATCCAGCTATCGACGTCTACAAATGATATCAGGTATTTCTTTTATAGCGGCCCACGTTGATTGCGCCAGCACTAATAAAGCCCAGATCGTATGAAATAAGAGAGAACTTTACCCCCCCCCCCCCCCCCACCCGGACGCGCCTCGTTTTTAAATGCGTGCTTGGACGATGTGTTGCTTTTACAGTCTTATTAGTACCCAAACCTTTCAGAGGGCGCCGACAACATCGGTGGACAGCATCGCGGAATTAAAGATCGAGGGCCCTGCAGTAGTGTAACCAGTTCTGGCAGACGTAAAGATTTATTGAACCGTGCTTAGGCATTGGTCACAACTTGTCCCTAATATGTCAGCCGACATCCGAGGACATTAAGCATCACATCATCATCATTATTTGTCTGTGACAATCGTACTGCCATTTGAATACCAGCAACAACAAAATGTAGCCTACGTTAGTTGACAGCTTTGTGGAGACCTTGGACAAAATCAACTACGGCAGTGGTTGGAAAAAGGATTTCGTAAAACCAGTGCTTGGAATTTGGCCCTTCTCTTGACAGTAAGTAGGTCTTTAGCCCGGCATTGTTCGCCTCACCCTGACTGTAAGCCTTACCTGTTTTTACATGACGCAGCAACTCACGGTCAGTCGACAGTCTCCCTCGCACAACAGAGGAAAATTTCACCGTCCACCACCTTGGCCAGCACACTCCTCACTGTGACCAGAAGACGAAGCTGGAAGTAACACAGCTTCGATCACTAGCCCTGCATGCAGCCTCGATCACGCTCTCGCGATGTCATTCCTGTTTTACAGACTGTTGGAGCGACGGGCCGATATGGGTCAACGCCAAGGCCACAGTAGCGATAAGGTGAAAGGTCTCCTCTCTTTGCTGACGTTGAGCTGGCGGGTCAATAAGTGTCACGCTGGGCAGCTCTAAGAATAGCTCCAGCTCCAGGTGGAAACTTCAAGCTCTAAGAATAGCTCCAGCTCCAGGTGGAAACTTCAAGCTCGGGTTTACGATCTTCCTGCAATCCCTGCCGGTACTGATTACGCCTTAGGTCTCTGGAATCTGTCAGATGACTGACACCGCTCCTACTGCGCTCAAATGGCTGTATGCAGCAGTAGCAGTTGTAGTAGTAGTAGTAGCAGAAGTAGCAGTAGTAGTAGTGTAGTGTAGTGATAGTAGCAGTAGCAGAAGTAGCAGTGTAGTGTAGTGATAGTACTCCGTAATAGTAGTAGTAGCAGCCTAGTATTACTAATAAATAATTAAATTATTTGTAAAGCGCATAATCTTGTCCATGGAGATTATTCTAAGCGCATGCACACACACACACACACACACACACACACACACACACACACACACACACACTCACACACACACACACACACACAAACACACACTCATAGGCACCCGCACACACGAGCAATCTGACTTATACTGCTACAACTAGTAGTTGTTGAATTTTTTGTCAGTTTTTAATGAAAATTATATCAGTCATTAACTGAGTGCGTGCACGCGTCAAGACATCTGTTGAGGATGACAATTTTCTAAGGGAGGGTTGGGGTGTGTGAACCTAATGATTTTTATTTAATTTTAGTTTTTACGTTTTGGTTTGACACAGAAAGCATTATTCCAGGTAATTTTGGGTTTGCTGTTAGTAAGTATTAGTGTATGCAGATTGAGAGAAAGGGGGCGTATGTCTAAGAGTGTGTATATGCGTGTGGTTCATGACTTAAAATTACTGAGATATGTTCTTCGTTGTGCGATCGAACGACAGCTTTAATTTCCCACTGGGATTAATAATGTAGGTGAGTGGGTATGGGGAGTTGAGGGAAGCAGGTTGGAAGCATGAAGGAAGAGCCACAAGTCATAGGTTGCTATAACATAACTTTTATTTGCACACCAACCAACCAGGAAAGAGTGTGTTGGAAAAGACACAAGCAAACAAAACATTTAGAACATAAAAGCAAATGTAAAGTTTAAACAACAGCAATTATCTAATAAACACGGTAACCATGTAGTTTACCTGTAGGTTACTATAATACATGACAAAATTATTAATAATCAAGCATATAAATTGTGTGCATGACTTTTCACTTAAAACCCGTATCTCACAGTGTCGCGGTGAGTATACAAGAGACGGCCAGTCAATTAACTGATGAACTCACAGTATATAATAGTATACAATAAAGTAACAGTGAAAAATACGGATTACCAAGCTCATTCTTAACTATACAGGAAGAGTGAGATAATCGTTACAGCAGTTCCAATTAAGCACACAAGACGGATAGTGACACGGGTGGCATTTGGGACCATGCTGTAAGCGGGAGGAAGTCAGTCATAAACTAACCGGCTCCAGCCTCGTTACTCAAAGCGTTACAGCATGTCACTGTTACTGACTAGCAGAACATATCTGTGAACAACCGGTCAAGTGTCTTACTGAGGTGGGTAGCGCATCAAGAATCTAAGCTGCTGATCTGGCTGCGCCTGTCTGCTCGGTTAGTGAACAAAGACCTAATTGCCACCACTGACTCGCATCACCGGCTAGCTCGGGTACACGCACAAAGACCCGGAAAGGGTTTACAAGCTAAGCAGAGTGAAAGTCTGCGCGCCCAAGACCCGGCCATACAAAAGTAGGATCAAAACAGAAATAACACGTCTCACAGTTTATACAATCAACCCCGCTATGCATTAAACCATATTCAACTAGTAAACTGAATATTCGAGTAAAATGCACATTCGACAACTATGAAGTCAACATCTTCAAAGTGTTAGCCATAATATACCACCGATTTAATGCAGAAAAATAGGTCGGTAGGAAACTAAACAAATAAGTTATGCCGCACTGAGATCTGCACGGTCGCACAAAGGACCCATACCCTACTGGGGGATAACCGTTTACATCAGCAAAGCATCACTCCAATTGAACATCCAACAATGGCAGCATAACATACTAGCTACATGTTTTGGAAACACCGGTCATCTTGTGGCATAAAGGCTTAACATTTGAACGCACAAACAATGTACACTGACGCCATGGCGGCTGCAACCAGGCGGAAATCTGACGCCGAAATGACCCATTTGTTCAAGAACCAAAATCAAGGCACGTTGTGAACATAACATTATTTACATCAATAAGAAACAACAGAATAACAAGCCACAGAAAAATAACTACTTACACGCTCTCCCCTGTGATGAACACATGAACACCGGCCGCAACAGTAAACGAACAACCTGCCTCTGCAGGGACACTGGGGGAAAAGGGACGCTGCCGGCCCAGCACAAAAGTTTTAACACTTTAAATAATTGGGGCCATAAAACTCCCACCCAATCAAAAAGGAAAAGGACAGGAAAGAAAAGATTAAAAGGTCATGGCCCGGAACATGTATACAATACACTCGCGGGTTACAGTCAAGTATATTGTTATTGTTACCACTACTACTACTGCTGCTACTACAAATAATGGGGTCCCAGAGCGCTCTTTAGGGTTCCAGGCGAGATCAAAAGATCAAGAGATCTTAGAGGAGGGAGGTGGAGCTGGACCCTCACTTTTGCCCAGAAGAGATCATGAGTAGGGAGGTGGAGCTGGGCTGAGCAAGTTGGACGTCTTTTGCTTCGAGTTGTCCAAGTTGTTCGTCAACAGCGGTGCAACGGACATTGTCTTAGTGACTCTGTCCAGCACAGCAGTTGAAAGAGCAATTGCGCAGTGCACAAGTCGCTGGGCAATGGCGAGGGGACACCGCCTTAACAATTCCATTGTTCTGGCGGCGGTCCACGGTCTCTCCGGTCTTTTTCGGGCGGTTTCCGCGGTCGAGCCAATCACCCTGGCCCCTTTCCCACTCTGTCCCCGTCCCTAATAGGTCATCCCGCCTCCGTGGACCTTAAGCAACATAAAAGCCAAAACGCTCTTTCTCAAATGAGGGGGGCGGGGATAGCTCAGTGGTTAGAGCACCGGACTCGTGATTGAAAGGTCGCGGGTTCGAATCCCTGCTGGAACGGCGGGAGAATTTTCTTCTCCAGGGTCGACTTTCTGTGCTGACTCTTATTTCGGTATCCGTTCCACCCCCGTGTTACCACAGTAGCACGTAAAAAATCCCGGTCATTCTGCCAAAAGCGCAGGTGGCAGGTTACAGCTAAACACGCATACACCTTACGTATGTGGATTTTATTGAACCGTGCTTCGGCATTGGTCACAACTTGTCCCTAATATGTCAAATGACATCTGAGGACATTAAGCATCAACTCATCATCATCATCTCAAATGAGCCGTAGACACGTACAATTCATAATAATTCATCCTAGCAAACAACTCGGATTATAGCTGTTGTTGTTTTTTCTTCTCTGTTTCCTTCTTTTTGTGATAACCGTCCACGTTGCTAATGCCAGCACAAGTAAAACAAACATCGTGTTTTTTGTTGTTGTTGTGTTTTGTTGTTGTTGTTGTTGTTGTGTGTGTGTGTGTTCTTTATACGCGGAGCGGACGCGCCTCATGTTTACGTTCATGCTCAGACGCCATGTCGCTTCCACGGTCCTTTTGGTTAGAGCCCAGTAGGCGGAGATAGAGCTCCCTTTCAGTGGCGCAGCCAGCCTTGCAGAGTTCGACGGAAGGTGCCAGAAAGCGAGCTAGCTTGGAGCGTGCTGCAGGTATTGTTTAGCTGCCGGCAAAAATCGAAGGCCAGTGTCTGCTCTTGGTAGGCTGCTAGACCTACACGGTCCCACACATACCTGCTTGTGTGTGTGTGTGTGTGTGTGTGTGTGTGTGTGTGTGTGTGTGTGTGTGTGTGTGTGTGTGTGTGTGTGTGTGTGTGTGTGTGTGTGTGTGTGTGCGTGCGCGCGCGCACGCCCCTGCGTGCATATATGAGTGTCTGTAAGGATTCGTAAGGATTCGTATGTGTATTTGTGTACGAATTTGTTAAGCGTGTGTCAGTGTGCGTGTGTGTATGAGAGAGAGAGAGAGAGAGAGAGAGAGAGAGAGAGAGAGAGAGAGAGAGAGAGAGAGAGAGAGAGAGAGAGAAAGAGAAAGAGAGAGATTGTTAAGTGTGTGTCAGTGTGCGTGTACGTGTGCGTATGCGTGTGCGTGAGAGTGTGTGTGTAGAGCTCGCGTGCGTGCGTGCGTGCGTGCGTGTGTGCGTGCGTGCTTGTGCGTGTGTGTGAGATAGTGTTTGTGAGTGAGTGAATGTGAGTGTCTGTGTGTGTCCGTGTGTGCTTTCATGCGAGTACATGCATAATTCGTACAGACAAACGAGTAAAAACTCTGGAAAAGCCTGGTAAGGTAGTAAGATCCAAACTGTATTTAAAACGTGTAGGTTAAAACAGAAGTCAAGTTACATATCTGTCACACGACGCACTGAGCACCCTACAAACGATCATGTTCACCAGACACCACAGGCACACCAGTAGCACGCGCGCGGACATTCGTATGCACAGTGCAGCAAAC
>CAUZXP010000195.1:12500-17500 GCA_963584105.1 Alviniconcha strummeri
ATGTCACTTTGTGAGCAACAGACACAGCGAGTATGATGTCACTTTGTGAGCAACAGACACAGCGAGTATGATGTCACTTTGTGAGCAACAGACACAGCGAGTATGATGTCACTTTGTGAGCAACAGACACAGCGAGTATGATGTCACTTTGTGAGCAACAGACACAGCGAGTATGATGTCACTTTGTGAGCAACAGACACAGCGAGTATGACATCACCTTTGCGAACAACAGACACAGCAAGCGTGACGCCACCTTTGTGAACATAGTAATTATGGTGTCACCTTTATGAACAGACACAGCAAGCGTGACGCCACCTTTGTGAACATAGTAATTATGGTGTCACCTTTATGAACAGACACAGCAAGCGTGACGCCACCTTTGTGAACAGACACAGTAAGTATGGTGTCACCTTTATGAACAGACACAGCAAGCGTGACGCCACCTTTGTGAACATAGTAATTATGGTGTCACCTTTATGAACAGACATAGCAAGCGTGACGCCACCTTTGTGAACAGACACAGTAAGTATGGTGTCACCTTTATGAACAGACACAGCAAGCGTGACGCCACCTTTGTGAACATAGTAATTATGGTGTCACCTTTATGAACAGACACAGCAAGCGTGACGCCACCTTTGTGAACAGACACAGTAAGTATGGTGTCACCTTTATGAACAGACACAGCAAACATGACGCCACCTTTATGAACAGACACAGCAAGCATGACGCCACCTTTGTGAACATACACACCCACCCTTGTTGAGTGCTATCTGTCAATCGTCTCTCAAGCAACAGGAAACACTCTTTGGAAAGAAAACGCGTCTTTCACCAGTGACAGGCAATCAGATTATACTGATTTATACCGCGTTGCGTCTTACTGCTGTGATGATCATTTGTGACTGGCAGGACGTTTAAGTCCAACTGCTAATTGACTAACTTGCTCGCCCAGGCGAACCGGCATTTTGGAACATTCTAATAATAATAATAATAAATGCATTTCTAATGCGCCGAGACCCTCTACGACTAAACGCGTGTGAGGCTCAAAGCGCTATACTACCGAACCGTAAAAATCCCACTGGAACATCAAAATGCCATTGCGTTAAAAAAACGGAAGGGGGGCGGGGGGGGGGGGGGGGAGGGGGGGGGGGGAAGGGAGAGGAAAAAAAAAAAAAAAAAAAAGGGAAAAAAATTGAGTTCTCCGCCTCACCTGCCGACTCCTCCGGGTACCCGGGGTGTTGAATGCGGCGGCCACCTCCCCGTGCTCGTCGTTCTCGGGTACCGGGTCCAGCTGACGGCCCTCCACCCCAGCGGCGCCGGGCGGTGGTGGCGGTGGCGGACGTGGGACGAACTCCGTGGCGTTGGCGTTGAGGGAGAAGCCGCGTGTCTGGCGAAAGACGCCCTTGCCGACGACCATGATGGCCGGGTCCTCGTCCTTCAACAGGCTCGCTTCGGACTTGGAACCGCCCTGTCCTTGCTGCTGCTGGTGGGACTGCTGGTGGGACTGCTGGGATTGCTGGGGCTGGGGCGACGGTCTGTCCGTCGCTGGCCGTGACCGCTCGAGCGAGGAGGGCTGCAGCAGGGTGGGGCCGGTCAGCTTGCCTCCAGCGGGAGTTCTCCTCACGGGGACCCTCAATGGATCCGACCTCCCGTTGCTCTTGGCGAGAAAAACGCGACCCGTGCCCGCCGTCTGGGGCCCAGTTCGCCGAGAGCCCGTGGCCCGCGTGTAGGAGGTGTAGGAACAGGCCGCGGGCAGCGACAGCGGCAACGATGTCTCCGCCAGCGAAGACGAGCCGCTGCGCTGGGCGGATGTCGCCGAGAAGGAGGCGGTGGCGGAGGTGGTGTGGGAAGGGAAGGACGCGTTGTGGAGCTGGTGCTGGGGCGGGATGTCCATGAAGGAGGAGCTGATGTTGGGGATGACGCTGATCTGGTCCGCCGCCAGCTGGATCAGCTGCTGCTGCTGTTGTTGCTGCTGTTGCTGCTGTTGCTGCTGTTGCTGCTGGCGGAAACCTGGTTGCCTGGCCTCAGGGATGGCCATGAAGGAGGAGCTCCTGTTGCTGATGGCGCTGATCTGATCAGGCATAACGTGCGGAGCCAGAGCGCCGCAGGCGTCGTAGTCCCCGGAGCTGTCCATGGCGGGCAGGACGGTGCTCTGAAGGCGAGGGTGGGTCTGCGGGAAGACGAAGAGCGGACGCGGGGTGTAGTAGACGGAGGAGTCGTTCTCCTCCTGCCCGTCGTCCGACAGGAAGACGGAGCCGTTGCTGGCGGCGCTGTGAGGGGTCAGCGGGCTGCAAGGATCAGCGCTGCCCAGCTCCCTCTCCCACCTCCCCACCCCTCCAGTGCTCGCCACCCCGGGTGCGACACCTATTGGACACTTTCGCTCAACGCCGCCCCTAGTCCTTTCTCCGACTCCTGCACGGCCCTCGTCGTCGTGGTCGCTGTGCGCGAGGTAGTCGGGGGCGGTGGAGGTCGGACGGAGCTCGCTCCTCGGCTGTCTTCCTCCTCTCTCCGGCCGACTGGCCGCGTGCACGGTGCTCAGGTTGAGTCCTGGCGCTACAGCCTTCGGATCGCCGTCAACTCCACTCGCCCGCCCCTCCACCTCTCTCCTGGTCGGTCCTGGACAGCACGCTGGACCACCCTGGTCCCCTCTCTCTCCCCGTGGGTTGGAGGTCGTGGGCGCGTTGCCTCGTGAGGCGTGAGCCCCGCGCGCGAGCTGCAGGCGATTGGCGTTGCGGGAGTTGCTCTGCCGACTGTCTCCAGCAACTTCGTGCCAGCCGTTCTCAAGCACGTGCTGCGCGAACAGTCTGAGGTCAACTGCGGGGTCAATGTACCGCGACGGTTGGCTGGGTTGGGGTGGCGGAGGCTGCTCGCCCGTGGAAGTCGGTGCTCTGGCGGGCTTATTTTTCTTGGCGGGCTCCGCTAGTTCTGAAGGCGCCTGGTCCTGGCGGCAGGAGGCTGGTGAAGGCTTTCTCTGGGCGTCTAGCTCTCCTCGCGCCTTGCCCACACAGACAGCCACAGGCCTGTCGGATCCAGCCACAGCAGCGCGCTCCTCGGCGCCCCAGCCAGTCGTCCTGAAGGCCTCCCTCTCGTCCCGGCCGGTCGTCCTGAGGGCCTCTCTCTCGTCCCGGCCAGTTGTCCTGAAGGCCTCCCTCTCGTCCCGGCCAGTTGTCCTGAAGGCCTCCCATTCGTTCCGGCCAGTAGTTCTCAAGGCCTCTCTCTCGTTCCGGCCGGTAGTTCTCAAGGCCTCTCTCTCGTCCCGGCCAGTTGTCCTCAAGGCCTCCTCCTCGTCCCGGCCGGCCTGCTGCTGATCCTTCGGCACGTACCGGACCTCACCGCCCTTCCTCGGGAGCTCCTTCAACTCCGTCCGGCTCTCGCCCACCCTCGGCTCCTTCCGCAGGTCCGGAAAGCGAGCGAGGTAGTTTCCGGTCAGGTCCCACCTCGGCAGCTGCTGGAGGGCCTGCAGGTCACCGTCCTGATGGTGGCGGTGGTGGTCACGGTCTTGGTGGTGGTCACGGTGCTGGTGGTCGTGTGTAGAAGGCGACAGCAGCGAGTCGTCCGAGGAGGAGGCGATGGAGTCGTTGGGGATGATGAAGTGGTCGAGGAGAGGGGCCCTGGGCGCTGTCGGGGTCCGGTCAGCCTGTGACGGGGACGGAAAGCTATAGCCATCATATCGGGTCCCCACAGTTTCCGGGAGTGATCGCGCTAGAATTGTGTGCGTGTGCGTGTGCGCGTGCGTGTGTGTATAGGGGGTTAGTGCACTGAGATTTTATTCTGCTAAAAACGCTTTGTGGGCATTGTCCACTTTTAGCCCCGTCGGTTCGCGGTCCTCAAATGGTATGAGAATTTGTGTGTGTGTGTGTGTGTGTGTGTGTGTGTGTGTGTGTGTGTGTGTGTGTGTGTGTGTGTGTGTGTGTGTGTGTGTGTGTGTGTGTGTGTGTGTGTGGACGGAATGATCTTGAAGTATGCACCCAGTTCATTCCGTACTATGCCAATGCTATACACAAGCAAACGCAAACACGCATCCTCAAAGAAAGCATTTGAGACAGCTAACCGACGGGGCTAAAAGTTAAACCAGAGGTCATCAACGTGATCCTTCTTGCACTTGTAAAGGCTCAGCTGAGAACCAACGACAGTGAAGGTCGTAACAGCAGGTGACGGGCCTACAAACGGAATGCAGAAAGCTTCAGAAACCTAAGGTAGTTAGCAGTTGGATTTTAACGTCCTGTCAACAGCAGAGGCTCACGTCAGGACAATAAAAAAAAATAAAAAAATGTCATAAGCAAATACACATTTCAACAGTCGCTTTCTCTTTAACAGGAAGGGCTAGACGATCTTCCTTGAAAGACGAGAGGGGCAAATCGTCAGTCAGAAGAAAACTGGAACCCTTTTCAAAGGCGACGTTGGGGAAACTTCTGAGAGACGAGGTGGAGCGCATATGGGCCTTTCCGAGCGCATAAATACCACCTGGAGCTGAACCGAACTGAGCAGTCAGCCACACAAAATCAGTCCCTACACAAACATAAAACGCAACATACAACACTTATACCATCATCAAACACAAACAAGAATAAGAAACACACAGACACTCACATCAGTGTAGCAGGCAGCCATACACAAGCAACAAGAACCACACCGACACTCACCCTCAGTGTAGCAGGCAGCCCAGTCGTCGCCACTTCGTCGTCGTCCTCGTCCAAACCTCCCTGGCCACTGCCCACGGCCGGCTCGTCCTTGCGAAGGCCGTCCTCGTCCTCTTGGTGCTCAGCACCGTCCTGAGAGCCGTCCAGGACATCGTCGTCCGAGTCCTGGTAGGTGTACTCCTCGTCCACCCGGTACACGTAGTCGTCGTCCTGACGGGAGAAGTCGTCGTCGTGGTTCTGACGGGAGAAGTCTTCGTCCTGACGGGAAAAGTCACCGTCGTCCTGACGGGAGAAGTCGTCGTCGTGGTTCTGACGGGAGAAATCTTCGTCCTGATGGGAAAAGTCACCGTCGTCCTGACGGGA
>CAUZXP010000195.1:22500-28184 GCA_963584105.1 Alviniconcha strummeri
GTTAGCACTTTGGAATTGTGTCGTCCTGTCCAGCACGCACGGTTAATTCAGGACAACAAACCCGTTAGCAATCTGGATCTGTGTCGTCCTGTCCAGCACGCACGGTAACTCAGGACAACAAACCCGTCAGTACTTTGGAGTCCTCGTGTCCTGTGCATCACTCACGGTTAACTCAGGACAACAAAACCCAGGACAACAAAATCGTTAGTCCTTTGAATCTTTAACGGCCTGCCCACCACACACGGTTAACCCAGGACAACAAAACAGTTAGCACTTTGAATCTTTAACGTCTTGCCAGTCAAACACCGTTAACCCATGACAACAAAACCGTTACTGCTTTGGAATTTTTCACGTCCTACTCATCACACACGGTTAACTCAGGACAACAAACCAGTTAGTATTTTGAATCTTTAATGTGCTGCCCAGCACACAAGGTTAACTCATGAAAACAAAACAGTTAGTACTTTGGAGTTTTCATGTCCTGTCTGTCACACAAGGTTAATTCAACATGGAGAGGGAGGGAGAGAGAGAGAGAGAGAGAGAGAGAGAGAGAGAGAGAGAGAGAGAGAGAGAGAGAGAGAGAGAGAGAGAGAGAGAGGAGAGAGAGAGAGAGAGAGAGAGAGAGTGAATGAATGAATGAATGAATAAACTTTATTTTACGAGGTAGTGGAGAAGACTCGGTCTTTTTACATCCAGCCCTCGCCCATGAGGGAAACTACTATTAACTAAGGATACAGAGAGAGAGAGAGAGAGAGAGAGAGAGAGAGAGATGAGAGAGAGAGAGAGAGAGAGAGAGAGAGAGAGAGAATCAACTATTACTGTTTAATTACATACGCTTGTGTGAAAGTTTACTCTTCAGTGCTGTGATAATAACATGCTGTGTGCGTGTTTGGTGTGCTTTAAGTATTTGTTGCCGTGTTACAATATTAGTCTGCTGTTTATCTGTTTCGTACTGTGCACCGTGGGGCAAATTTCCATGTAAACTTGTACTGGGACAATAAATATTCTGATTGTGAAGCTTGGTGACTTCAACTCACGGTGGTGTTGATGAACTGGCCCTTCAGCATGCGCCTGGGCAGGAACAAGTCGTCCTCGCCTTTCTCGAAAAGCCACAGCCTCATGCGGCCCCGGTTGTATACCTCCTGTCCAATCAAAAATGACCCCGGATAGTCTCATAGAAATTTGAACCCAAAACACAGTCAAAACAAACTTCCGCCAGCACACACACACACACACACACACACACACACACACACACACACACACACACACACACACACACGCACAGACAGAGGGAGGGAGTCAATACGATCAGCGTGAAGAGGTGATCGAGATTCCAAAGATAACTGAAAATACATAGTGTACGTGTCTGATATTTTATTAACCTTACAAGGGAGACTGTTCCGGACAGGACAGTGCAGCTTAAGAAAAGATCTCCGACCAAGCGAGCGCTAATGGCTATTGCTAAATCATGTTTCGTTAGTTTCTTTAGCAAAAAGGTGATCGTGAGTGCGGCAGGTATGTATTCAACAGGCAGTTTGAATCGTGATTTCACACACAAGCAGCCTGTTTCTTTCAAACTCAACAATTCTAAAGTTATGAATTTCATCCTTAAGCATGCAAGGAATATTTTTTTTTTTAAAGGCATCCCACATAATTCTTGTTCTCTCCCTTTCTTCTCAACAAGGCGGTGTTGCTTCCCTTCGTTTGACTTGCACTACCCTAATGTTCTAAAGTCTTGTGTCGTCTCATCTTATGACATTTTACACAACATTCTCGTCTGACTTATCTTATATCGTCTTCTACTGTCAGTGTGTTACCTGGTCTCGTCGTAAGTCGTCCTATTCACTGAATGAAATCAAATTAATCAATGCATTATTTTATGTTTCTTCACAGCAAGGGGGATGTCACTCACAGTCGCTTGTAGATGAAATCGGACAGCTGCTGCAGTGTCTTGTCTTTGTGGAATTCGAAGCTTTCTGTCCTGAGAACAAAACAGAATCCGTCAGGCTCCATGCAGTCCCTCGGAAAGTCGAAAAATATGATATTCTACACCCTCATTCGCCTGTTAATTTGCAATGGTCATTATACTGTCCTCTCGCAGTCACAAATACATGTTTGACAAAAGGTTGTGTCATTCCACAATAATTTCGAATATCACACACACACACACACACACACACACACACACACACACACACACACACACACACACACACACACACACACACACACACACACACACACACACACACACACACACACACACACACACACACACACACATGTGAATACCTACAACATGGAGATAGTGACGGAACGTTTATTGATGACTGACCCGAAAAGTAACACCGCAGTTCTCGCCCTGTTGATTATTCGCCTGACATAGCCGTCATGGTTGAGTGACGTTAAAACCAATTTCGTTTCCCGTGTCACTCCCTGAGCTCCCCCCCCCACCCCCCACCCCGCACCCCTCCTCTCCGGACCGACCCGTTCCACTCCCACCCCTTATCCCATTCAACTTCATTTCCCAGTGTTTCTGCCAGCCGTCGTCCTGCTGTCTCTGCCGTCGCTGGCGTTAAAAACGAATCCTCTGTCTATCTGCCATCGCCACACGCCCTCCACCACCACCACTCCCCATCGCTCCTCTCTGTATCGACAAAAGGACGATATCCGATCTGAAGCGCTGGCCTTTCTTCTTGTTCTTTTTTCGTTTTTTGTTTTGTTTGTTTTGTTTTTGGTTGTTTTTGTTGTTCTTCTTCTTCTCAAGTTCCTTTCTTCTTCTTCTTCTTCTTCTTCTTCTTCTTCTTCTTCTTCTTCTTCTTCTTCTTCTTCTTCTTCTTCTTCTTCTTCTTCTTCTTCTTCTCCTCCTCCTCCTCTTCCTCCTCTTTCTTCTTCTTCTCTCTGTGCACAGTCACTCGACCTTCCTTCGCAATATTGTCGTGAAAAATGATTATTTAAAGTCAGTTCAGAAAGCAGGGTCTGTGGGTGGGGTGTGGATGGATATATGGGGAAAAGCAATGTAGGAAGAGAAATCGCAGGAATGGAGGGGGGGGGGTGGAGGGGAGGGAGGGGGGTCGAAGGGGTGTGGAGGAGGAAGGAGGGAAGAAGCTAGGTCGGATGGGAAGGGGGGGGTGTATGGGGAAGCGGCTGGGTAGGCAAAGGTGGGGGGGGGGAGAGGGAAGGGAAAGGGGTGTAGGAGGGAAGGTGAAAAGGGTGGGGGGATGTATGGGAGAAAACAATAACAATATAGGACGAAAGAGTCGTACAGAAGTTAGGTGGGCACAGAGGGAGGAGAGTAGAGGCGGAGGAGGGAAAGGGGTGTAGGAGGGATGGTGGAAAGGGACACAGGGGTGGGGTTGGTACGGAGAAAAGCAATGTAATAGGATGGAGTCGTAGATAGTCTGGGTTGGCAGAGAGGAAGGAGGGTGGAGGGGGGTGAGGGAAAGGGATGAGGTGGGAGGAGGGGGAAAGAACGGAAGAGCGGAAGGGGGAAGGAGGAGGGGTTGAGGAGGAAGAAGGGAGGGGGGGAACAAAAGCAAGAAGGGAATCCAACAGGCGCCGGAAGGACGTTAATTGAATTAACAAGGAGGTGGTGGAGGATGGGAGAGGACTATGGAGAGAGAGAGAGGGGGAGGGAGGGACTCAAGGGAGAGAGAGAGAGAGAGAGGGAGAGACAGAGAGACAGAGAGGGGGGGAGGGGACTCTGAGAGAGAGAGAGAGGGAGAGAGAGAATGAATGAATGAATGAGTGAATAAACTTTATTTTACGAGGGTAGTGGAGTAGACACAGGGTCTTTTTACATCCAGCCCTCGCCCATGAGGGACTAATTCTACTAATAGACAGACAGACAGACAGACAGACAGAGAGACAGAGAGACAGAGACAGAGAGACAGAGAGCGATAGAGAGACAGAGACAGAATGAGAGAGAGAGAAAGGCAGACTGAGAGAGACAGAGACAGAGAGAGACAGAGACAGAGAGAGACAGAGACAGAGACACTGAGAGAGACTCAGGGAGAGATGGTGGCCGACCGCGTCGCCTGCCTGTGGACCTGGTGCCAGACTAATCGAATCACGCCTCAAAGTTTCTCACTTTAATTCCCTTAATGCCGGACGTGTTCACGGACCGTGGGTGCCAGTGCTTTTCTTGCCAGACCCGCCTGGGCCCAAAGCCCCGGCCGGCCCGGCCCTGGGCCTAGTCTCTGGGCCTGGCCCTTCTGGCGTGGAAATTGGCGTGGAAACGTGGCAGCATTGTCTGCAGTGAGGATGAGAGCGGAGGGAGATGATGGGAAAGCAGCGCAGGAAGGGGGTGGGGTGGGGGGGGGGGCTATGGGAAAGGGGGAGAGAGAGGGGGTCAGAGAGAGAGAGTGTGTGTGTGAGAGAGAGAGGGGAGAGAGAGTGTGTGTGTGTGGTGTGTGTGTGTGTGTGTGTGTGTGAGAGAGAGAGAGAGAGAGATGAGAGAGAGAGAGAGAGAGAGAGAGGAGAGAAGAGAGAGAGAGAGAGAGAGAGAGAGAGAGAGAGAGTCTGAGTCTGAGTCTGAGTCTGAATGGTTTATTGAAAAAGGCCGTGGGCCCATGTCAGTTGTGGTGACGAACACAGTCAAGCAACTTTAAGTCAACGTAAGGTTCACAGGTACAACATTTGTCCAGACAAAACGGTATCGCGTACATCAAAAGCCTTGTATAGAAAAGTAGCGAGTCGGATTTGGAGATACTTGTTTTCAGAGCAAACAACATTGACAGTTTAAAGAGTAATGGACATCTGACATATTTTCGTGGTATATATTTATCTCTTAGGTCATTGTACATAGGGACATGATAATATGAAGTGAATTCGGATTCAATCTCGTTGTTGCAAAAAGACATGCAAGGTCTGCCTCAGTATTCCTAGCAAAGCGAAGCCTGTGGGGTCTCAGTTGTGAAACACCTAATCTTATTCTCAGCAAACAATTTCTTGCTTTTATATGCTTTAAATCGTGCAAAAATGGTGACATAGTCAAGCTTGATTTAAACGTGTTATACATAAGGTATCTTTCACTAGTAGCTATGGAATCAGACCACTCTTGTTTGTATTCGGTAATAAGTCTGTTTTTAAATTCTTTAAGGAATGTTTTCTCATCTCCAACACCCTGGTTTTCCCATACATGGTTAAAACCATGTTTATATAACAGAAAGCATACTGATGAGGCCCACGTTTTTCGATTTTTGCTCGTGTAAGTAAAGTAGCATTTTGTAGGATTTGTATGGGAAACGATGGTCGTAGCATCTTAAGTATACTTAACCAGTATTTTACAGATTTTACAAAATTGTTGACAAAGAGAGGGTACCGCCCAGTTTCACCATACACATAACATTCGGAGTTCGGCTGCTTTACATTCAAAAATCTCTTTAGTGCAAAAAGTGTATTCTTTCAACAACTTTCAAGTCGGCCTCCAAACCCCAGACTTCAGCCCCATAATTGAGAATTGGTTGAATTTGAACATCGAACAGTTTGAAGAAAATCGAAGGAGATTTTTCCCCAAGCGACCAAGTAGTTTCAGGATGTTGACAACACCTATTTTGCACGAGCTGCATGTCCTTCAGAGCATGGGAGAAAGTTAACTGGTAGACAAGCAGATTCCAAGGTACTTATACACATTTACAACAGATATAAGACTCTGACCATAAAAACCATATTTTTCATTC
>CAUZXP010000195.1:30884-40884 GCA_963584105.1 Alviniconcha strummeri
ATGGCTTATAATGAAATGCGAGATGAAAGCCTAGTTTAGCTGAAAATACAACATGGCATTACACATTCAATGACACACAGGAATTAAAATCCCGGCAGATAAAGAGACTTCAGCCCGACGTGACGGTTAAAATTATTCTCTGCGATTTCATTTCTCAAACTTTGTAGACCATGAGCCAGCCTATACACCCCCACCCCCCCATCTCCCCCCCCCCCCCCCCCCACCGGGGGTGGGGGGATTTTACCACATGGTAATATCTGGGTACCTTGACCATCAAAATACACAGTTCAGGTTGTGTGCAAGGGAGCTGTTGCTGTTTGTGTCTGTGGTGCTGGTTCTAATAAATGCACTATATGGAATTACAAATTGCAGTAACCTTATCTCTTAGCAACTCATTTATTATGACAAAAAAGGCAATTTCCATATATTATTTTATTGTTTGAACAGTTTAATATGTTGCAGCTTCCGTTTCTCTATGTCTTAAATGTGTCTTTGTTATTGGACACTGCGGACGCAGAAATATTAATGTCCCCTCTGTTAAAAACCCAAACCTATAAGTAAATAAGTAAACATGGTGCTTAACGTCCACAGAAACTGTACGGCTTATTAGGGACGGGAACCCAGAGCTGACGAATGTTTTTCCTTAAAAGCACGACGTAGGTCAGAATAGAAGCCAAGTATGCTTACTCAGTGCCGTAATTTGTTCCTTGTCCTAATTTCCACTTCCCCGGTCCATTCAACTTAAAAAAAAATCCAAATCCTCTCCATACTTTTCAATATTTTTTTTTTTTTTTTTTTTTTGCGTTAGTCTTTGCTGAAGCAAATTCCCGCGTTAGTCTGAAAAAAAAAAAAAAAAAAAAAAAAGGGGGGGGGGGGGGGGGGGGCACACTGCTCATAGTCAATTGATTTAAGCCGGTTCTCATGTTTGAGTGCCTGCACAATATATATAGGAACCAAAACATGTGTTACTGTGCCTCAAAAAGGCGATTCAGACATACTTGTGACCTGATCAATTGTTCTTTAATTTTGTACTGGATGCGTTATCTGTCTGGAAGTATCTTTTGCAGTTGTAGATAGAGTGATATGTGCTAATTATTGACTGTTTTCGGCTGGGATGTTTGCTATTGATTGTGTTCTGTGTATAACAGTGAGCCAGCTTTTTGCTTGTATTTTGGTTCCTTGTGTTTCAAACTGGTGTGAAGAAACTGTGACTGTGATTTGTCCTGAGGTGGCCATGTGCAATGGTCCAGTCCTGATATGGTGGATGAAATATATGATATATACCGAATCTGCATGGGAACCACACATTGTGCTACTGTAGGAACGACTGCAGAATTTTGAAGAAAAAAAGAAAGAAAAAAAATCAGAAGGGAGTGATGTAAGCTCCTCAAAAAAAGCGAAAATAGCAAATCCGTCAGCAACTACAATGCTAGCTGTTGCCCAGTGACGGGTGTCTTTTTTGTGTGAAAAAGACTTGAATCGCAAGGAGACAACATGTTGAAAACATTAGTCTAATGTATGACAAAAACAGCTGAGGATTCTGTCAAAGAAGCAGTCGCAAGAAAACAAGATCAGAACATCCATTTGAAGGTGCAAGATACTGACTTGGCTGCTCGAGAAGCACATTACCATGCCACCTGTCCGAGAGATTACGCTCGAGAGGATGACAGACACCAGGAAACCATCAAAGACACTGAAACCATTGAAGAGCAAGCTTCCAAGAAGACCATATGTTTTCAGTACATCATTCAGAGTGTTATAGGCAGAATCATTCAGAAATAAAGAGATTACCACGTTAAGGAAAAATTCTGAAACTGGAACATTCCACGCATCTTCCCTGTAGAGGTAAATAAGTGATAGATGTCAACAAAATGTGTCAACACACCTCATCCTTGTTGAACAGTCGCAACGCCACCATGCAGAGATGCATTAATAATTCACATCAAAAGGGACAACTTTCAAGCACTATTGATATTCCGCAGTTAAGGCAACTAGAACCATTCTTTGAGCAGGTTGCCATGGCTTGCATACTGTGAATGGAAAAGTGGGAGGTATACTGGACAGACTGTTCCTTCATGCCACAACACCTGGTTGAAATCCAGGTGGAGCAGCCCCGAAAGGATACCCAGAGCTTGAGAATCTTGATTACTTCAGGTTTGAGGCTGACACACACACACACATATATATATATAAAAGCTGGACATTCAGTGTCACTCAAAATAAGGGACATTCAGGTTTGGCAACTTTCTATGGCACTGGCTTTGGTACCTGTGGCTATAATGATAAGCAGTAAGAAATAAGGAGAGTAATGCATTTAATAAAACCTCTTTTTATTTTATTTTATCAGAGTTAGATAACAATTTCAGAAAGTCAATAATGATTTGTGAAATCACTGACAGTGTGCACAGTCTCTTTTGTGAATACCTTTGACATTTCCCAGTTGTTCGTCTGTATTTTTGGCATAATAGCAAAGAGCCTGCTGACTATAAGCTGATACCTGAAATTGTCCAGCAGTGACATGCTGAATTAAGCCAAACCAGAGGTGCCATCAGGTGGCATCAGTTTAATGGCTCCTAAACCTAAACTGTTTTCCTCAGACATAACAAAGGCAAAACACATCGGGCAAGTTTTCTGTCTATCTTCCATGGGGTGTAGAGTACAGTGAAACTGATTTCAGGTTAAATGGAGGTAGAACAGTGAATAAGACAGCACGTGCAGCTGTTTTGTGGAAGTAGTTTATTCAGGTTTGAACATATGTGCACTTTTGTAAAAGGTTGCTTAACTTTTGAGTTTAAGTATATTCTATTCCGTGACGTCATCCATTAATGCAGATGTTAATCAGACATTATGTATGACTCTCTTAGACACCATGATACATTTGATGGTAAATGAAGCACTTTTGTTCAGTATTTTTACACGAGCATTATACAAAATTATGCAAGGTGACATTTTTTCTTTTTTTTACTTCATTAATCCCACGCGCGTAATTCAGGTCACCGTACCTGGGTAAGACAACACCAGCCGCAAGAGCAGTGCTACCCATTGATACCAGCATGTGTAGTATTTTTGTGTGTCCAAATAATGGTGTAGCTGCCTGTTGTTTGGGATTTGTAAGGGACACGCTCATTTTAATACATGCCATTAAGCTGCTATGTACCATCTCAGATAATCCCTAAAAGCAGAGTAGTTCATCTTGCAGACAAACAGATATTGAAGACACATACTGAGCTATCCAAAAATCATTGTCTCAAAAAATCCCCGGGGGTGGGGTTCGATACCTGGCCCATGGACTATTGCGGTTTATGAGAGACATTAATTGAAATGATTCAATAATCATTTCGTAAACAGCAAAACAGACAGAAAACAAAACGAAACACCTACCAGTCGTGAAGATTCACCTGGGAGGTACCCAAAGTGCCCTTCGTTTCACTGTGGCGCCGGAGAACCTGCAAAACTGGTCCAACCAGGCACTTAAGGCAGCTTTATGTGATCAAATTTGAAAAGCCTACGAGTCTCACATCAACCGTAAATAATGCGGCATACGTATCATATACATACGTATATTAACCCCTTCACTGTCATGATGTCATTCGAAAACAATCCATATAAATGCGAAATTTCAAATCCTTAAGTCTTTTTGTCTTCTTTTTCGCACTGGCGTGTGAAAGGATGTCCATCAAACCGCATAGCATTGAAAACAGATGATATAGGACCGGAAAATAGACTGTTTGCAGGCGCGTCCTTCCATCATTCAGCCCGGAAATTTTACAGGCTGTGGAAGCAAAGGGGTTAAGTCCTTGAAGTTAGCGGTATGAAAAGCCGACTCTAAAAATGTTCGTAACGCAGAAACTACCTTCGCCGTGGCCCTGGCTCTTCCAACCGCCCGCCCCCCTCCTTTCCTCCCCCCCCCCCCCCCCCACCCCCATGACGATCAGAATGAAACTTCAGAAAGATCTGGGGACGAAACAGATACTGTTGAAGCAGGAATAAATGGTGACTGAACAGCTGAAAATTAAAATAGAGATTGGTTGGTGACAGATCTTCAGATTTTTTTAATAATTTTTTTCATGAACACTCTCGACATAACTCTAAAGATGATTAAGTTCTGGGTAGATTTTGAGTGAAGTAATAGATGTTTTTGTAAAAAGTCTGGTCACTCGCGTTGACCATAGAGCGGTACTGCCAAGGAATAGTCATGATGTGTATTCCGCTTATCTGTATGTTTTTGTTTGTTTTTTGTTTGTTTGTTTGTTTTTGTGGGGCTTTTATTCAGAAACATTCATCCATCGTTACAGTATTTCTCTCGCTCATGCATTCACACGTCTTTGTATGATTTTTGTTCCTCACATGTACATCCTGCACTATAATTATTATAATTATAACAATTATTAAACATTTCAGAACCTGAGCTGATTTTCAAATATCATGGACAATGGAAGGAAGGCGTTATTTTTTTTGTACATACTTATACACATTTTTGCTTTTGTTTTTGTTTTTTTGTTTGTTAAATATTTAATCTCCATCCCATTAAGCATACAAGTAACAATGGCAAGATAAATATATATTATATAATACATACATGTATATACCCTACAATGACTATTAAGTATATAAGTAGCTAATCTCAGTAGTATCAAAATAACAAGCACTGTATAACATGTAAAGCTACAAGAGACTAGAACAGACACCAAACAGAAGACAAAGACAAACACACACACACACACACACACACACACACACACACACACACACACACACACACACACACACACACACACACACACACACACACACACAAGAAAAAACAAACAGCAGCAACAAAAACGTAATACCTTAATTCATCTTACATTCTGGTGAGGAAGATGGGAAGAGAGAGGGGGAATGACAGAGGGGTAATAGAGAGAGAGAGAGAGAGAGAGAGAGAGAGAGAGAGAGAGAGAGAGAGAGAGAGAGAGAGAGAGAGAGAGAGAGAGAGAGAGAGAGAGATGTACACATATGTATATAATTATATGCTATCTGGCAAGTGTGTCAATAAGTATTATCAAAAGTCTTAATGCATAATTAGCAATACTTATACTAAATAGCAAGGCTGAGTAAAAACAAAAGACTCCTGAAAGGAGTGAGCTACTCATAAAAAGAGTGAGCTGTACAGCATCCATTCAGCATGAAATTTGTTTGATCTGCCATTTAACGTGTAATAATATTTCTCCAGAACAGCTCTATTCTTCAAAAAACGAGTAAAAACATTTAGGTGTGGGATGGTACCATGCAGCTTTGCAATAAAAATGTTGTATTTAACTATAAGGATATACAAATCCAGTATTCTGTCAGTGACCACATTCGCTTTACTGCCAAGAATAACAAGCTCTTTTGAAAAAATTATATCAGTACAATGTGTGAAGCTGGTATGAAGCCATCCCTGTACATCAAACCAGTAGTCCTGGATTTTTGGGAAATCCCAAAACATGTGTAATAAAGTTTCTTCAGCATCTTTGCAGAAGACAAACTGGTGAATCTACAAGCTGTCGCTGGAATAAGAAGCGGCCAGTGGGTAGCAAATTATATAACAATTTGTACTGGAATCATATGAAACATTTCTCACGTGTAGTCCTGAAAATTTTATCGAAGACTGCCTTAGTATCAGTTTCAACAGCAAGGACTTTGCTCCATTTTTCTATGCACTTTGGTGTCTCACTAGTCCTTATAAGGCATGAATAAATATCTTTAACACTAGATTTATACAGAAATCTCCACACAAATGCATCACCAATAACAAAATTCTCTTTTACAGCCAACCCCAATCATCTTTGATAACATTTGACTGCAGTCAGTATCCCTTCATGCAACAAAAAATCAGTCCTAACATTGGGAAATTTTGCCTTGAATTCATTATATGATAGGTATCCATGTGGACCAACAAGATGTCCCAGGGAAACAATGCCACAGTCCATCCAATTTCTAATACATACAACCCTTTTTCCTCTGCATATATTAACATTATAATGTAGACATTCTGACACAGAATCATCAAAAGTTACAGGTGTGCATTTGGCAGATATCTTTTTGTAGTGTTTGAATACATCAAACAAATGGCAAATTCACCACCTCGTTGTTTTACATTCTGAAACAGTGGACACATTGCTTGTAGGATTTTTGAAAGTTTTCCATCATCATGTAGAATACGTTTAAGCCAACTGATTTTCAATGCAGCCAGAAATGATTTTATATCAACCATTTTCAAACCACCAACTTCATATGCTTGACACACACCAGATCTTATTTTATCATTTTTACCATTCCAAAGAAAATTATACAAAAGCTTATTCAATTCCTTTAAAAAAAACTCTCTTCAGGATCTGGGAGGTTCATCAGGAGATGGGTTATTTTGGAAATAACTAAGGATTTTATTACTGTTATCCTCCCAAAGGGGGTAAGATTTCTTCTAGACCAGGCATTTAGCACTTTCTTCATTTCATTGAGCTTGTTTTCAAAATTGATTGTAACTATTTCAAGTACATCTGTGGAAAATACAACACCTAGAACCGTGAATGTTACAGGGTTCCAGTCAAGGTTAATTTCTGGCATAAATCTCAGTTTTGAGTTTCTTCGTGATCCTATCCATACAGCCTTAGTTTTATCCACATTAATGTTTAGACCAGACATTGAAGCAAACTGCTGTAAGACACACATACATGAGCAAAATGATTCTCTTGTACCATCCAGGAAAAAGGTTCTATCATCTGCAAATTGTGACAACAATATCTCTTCATCTAGGATGTTTATACCATGTATGTTTTCATTCTGACGTATCATTGAGGCTAACAGTTCTGCACAAATAAGAAATAGATAAGGAGACAGCGGATCACCCTGTCTCGTACCTCTTTTCACGTCAAACCATTGAGAATATTGTCCATTCACATGCACACATGAATTAATGTTGGTGTAAAATGTCAAAATCCATCGTGTAATATCTTTTCCAAACTTGAACTTACACAAAGATTTTTCAATAAATGACCAGGCCACACTGTCAAAGGCCTTCTCAAAGTCCACCATTAGGAGAAGAAGACCAGGTATCTGATGTTGCTTAGCATGCAACAATGTATCATACAATAACCTAATATTTTCCCCTATATATCTGCCTTTCAAAAAACCCTTCTGATCATCACCAATTAACTTTGGCAGAACAGTCTTAAGTTTATCTGTATGTTTATCTGTGTGTTTGTGGGGTTGCCTAGTTGGGTCTGTGTTGTATGTGGACTGGTTGTATGTTGGTTGAAAAACGTTCCTTTCTCTTTCATTTTGGTCTCTCCTTTGCCTGCTCTTTCAGAGTCATGCATTGCTTTGTCCAGATGCTCGTGTGCTCACTTGGAGGAAATGTATCCAGGTCGGTCAGAAGGTTGTGGGGCTCTGTGCAAGCGGCAGCAGAGTTTTGATGATACTTTACTTCGTGGGATGGTTATTTTTTTATAGTTATTCATTGTTATGTATTATTGTAGACTGCCAAGATGACTTATACTGTGGCGTTCATGTGCCGTACGGTGATGTATTACTGAGAAAATGGTTAATTTGTTGTTGTTGTTGCTATATACATGTGTGACAACAACTGTATAAGATTGTGTACCTATGACGTTGACGGCCTTGGAAATTACAAAAAGAGGAAAGATGTATTTGACTGCCTTAGAACTGAAAATGCTAGCGTTTATTTTTTACAGGAAACTCACCTTAAGACCAAGGCAGAAAATATGGTACGGGCCATATGATTGTATCTTGAATGGGAATAACACAAATTCAAATGGTGTTACTGTTTTGTTCAAAAATAATTTTGATTTCAGACTGCATACAGTTATTAGAGATGATGAAGGCAAATACATTATTCTTGATATTGAAATGCTGGGAAAACGGATGACGTTGGTGAACCTATATGCACCGTCCAGTGGAGACCATCCAGAATTTTTTGAAAAATTGAAAAAGATATTGACAAAATAGCAAATAATTACATTTTAATCGGAGGGGACTGGAATGTTGTGCTTAATCCTGCTTTAGACTCCTCACGTTACAAAGCAGTAAACAGACCTAGAGCCAGAAAGAAAGTTTATGACTTAATGTTAAAGTAGATATCCCCGGGGGAGCGGGGATAGCTCAGTGGTGAGAGCGCCGGACTCGTGATCGAAAGGTCGCGGGTTCGAATCCCTGCTGGAGCGGCGGGAGAATTTTATTCTCCAGGGTCAACTTTCTGTGCTGACTCTTATTTCGGTATCCGTTCCACCCCCGTGTTACCGCAGTAGCACGTAAAAGACCCCGGTCATTCTGCCAAAAGCGCAGGTGGCAGGTTACAGCTAAACACGTATACACCTTACGTATGTGGCTTTGCATGAAGTGACACGGCGCATGGTTGTATGGTGTACACAGAACGCGCCGAGACTGACTCTCTCTGGCAGCAGATTCTTGTGGCACCAGCCATGCCAGCGCTGTAAGTACACCACTTCGGTGGATATTCAAAAACGCGCAAAAAAAGAAGAAGCTATTCACTCATGTAGAATCACATGCGAGCGCAGTGAGTGTGCTCGAGAGCGGAGAATAGCGCTATATAAAAGCGATCAATGATAATAATAAGTATGACTTGATTGCTTCTTGGAGGGAATTATACCCGGAGAAGAAAAAAATATACGTGGAGACGCTTTGAATCGTTTGTTCAGGGGAGGCGCGATTATTTTCTCCTTTCTCAAGAGTTAAATGTTCAAGTAAAAAAGGCCAATATTTCACCTGGATACTGTTCTGATCATGCACCAGTGTCACTTGAATTGAAAGTAAATGACATTAAGAGAGGAAAACCATTGTGGAAGTTTAATAACTCGTTACTAAGGGATAAGGAATATGCGAAATTAGTAAAGGACACGATTTTAAAAGTGAAACAACAGTACTCTCTTCCACAAAAAGGGGAAATGACTTCCACTAGAGACACCCATCATGCAGGCTAACAGATTAATGATCAGTCGTTTTTTGAAATGATACTACCAGAGATAAGAGGAAAAACTATTTCATATGCAGCATACAAAAAGAAGCAAGCAAGGCAAAAGGAGAATGAGCTCAGGTCAGAAATAAAGAAATTGGAAGACCACCATACCATAAATGAAAACGACCTGGTACTCTTGGAAGCAAAGAAGGAGGAGCTAAGACTCCTGAGACAGCAAAGAATTGAAGGTATGATTGTAAGATCAACATTAAAATGGATACAGGAGGGTGAAAGCCTTCAAAATATTTTTGCCACTTGGAAAAAAGAAACTGTGCAGAAACATTTATCGTTTATTGAAAAAGAAGATGGCGAAGTGCTGTTTGACCAGGATGAAATTGTGAAGGAGACGAGATTTTTATGAAAAATTGTATCAATCAAGAGAAAAAGGTGTTGTAGATGTCGACTTGCATACAATGGTTGAAACACCAACTCTGTCCTCAGAGGAGAAAGAGAGTTTAGAAGGACTTATTTCTGAAGAAGAGGCTATGGCTGTGTTGAAGCGCATGAATAATCAGAAAAGCCCCGGCTCTGATGGCTTCACAACAGACTTCTATAAGTTTTTCTGGAAGGGCATAGGACACATTTTGGTCAGATCTATTAACTATGGTTTTAGATCAGGGGAAATGTCAATCACACAAAAAGAGGGAGTAATAACATGTATTACAAAGGAAGATAAACCTAAGCAGTTTCTCAGAAACTGGAGACCTATAACACTGTTAAACACGTCCTATAAAATAGCATCATCGTGTACTGCAGCTCGAATTAAAACAGTACTCCCAAAGATAATCCACAACGATCAACAGGGCTTCATGAAGGGCAGATATATTGGGGAGAACTTAAGACTACTGTATGATGTTCTTGTCTATACAAACGTCTACAAAAAGCCGGGTCTTCTCCTGGCAGTTGACTTTGAAAAAGCATTTGATAGTGTTGCATGGTCATTCATTAAGAAGTCTCTTGATAGGTTCAATTTTGGTCCTGATATAA
>CAUZXP010000195.1:45884-47752 GCA_963584105.1 Alviniconcha strummeri
AGAGAGGGGGTATGGATAGAAAAAGAGACAGGAACAGAGAGGATTAAACAGACAGAGACAGAGAGAGGAGGTATGGTTAGAAAGAGAGACAGAGAACAGGAACAGAGAGGATTGTACAAACAGACAGAGACAGATAGAGGGGGGTATGGATAGAAAGAGAGACCGACAGAGACAGGAACAGAGAGGATTGTACAAACAGAGACAAAGAGGGGGGGTAGGGATAGAAAGAGAGACAGACAGAGACAGGAACGGAGAGGATTGTACAGGCAAACAGACAGAGACAGAAAGAGGAGGTAGGGATAGAAAGAGAGACAGACAGAGACAGGAAATGGGAGGATTGTACAAACAGAGACAGAGAGAGGGGGTATGGAGAGAGAGAGAGGAGAGAGAGAGAGAGAGAGAGAGAGAGAGAGAGAGAGAGAGAGAGAGAAGAGAGAGAGAGAGAGAGAGAGAGAGAGATCCTTGGCCTTTGTTTCTGTGTCCTGGTCACCTGTAGACACTTCCGCGTTGCATCCATCCATCGCTGCCTCGATGTCCGAGAGTCTGTCGCGACGGTCCTGGAACATCCTGCAGAACTTGTCCGCGTACTCTATGGCATAGCCGTCTTGGGTTCCTTCACACGAATCTTCTTCTCCAGGCAATCTCTGTACCAGTCACAGTTGGCGCCGGATGGGCTGGCAAACAGACAGGAAAATTGAACCAGGCAATTTCTGTACCAGTTACAGTCATCACCGGAGACAGCAAACAGACTGGAAAATATAACCAGGCCGGTTTCTGTACCAGTTACAGTCGGCACCGGAGACAGCAAACAGACAGGAAAACTGAACCAGGCAATTTCTGTACCAGTTACAGTTGAACTAGGAGACAGCAAACAGACTGGAAAATATAACGAGGGCGGTTTCTGTACCCGGTACAGTCGGCACCAGAGGAATTGGCAAACAGACAGTAAATCTAAACGATGTGTTTAACGGTCGCGGCGGCACCAGAAGTACCTGGCAAACAGACAGTGGAAAGCAGGAGGCGACGTGGCCGACTGATGTAGACACTTTTCAGACTTGGGTGTGTGGAGGTTCAAACACCGATTGTGCTTCGCGCGCACACGCGCGCGCGCACACACACACACAAACACACACATGTCCCACACACACACACACACTCACACACATGTCCACACACACACACACACACACACACACACACACATACACACATACATGTCCACACACACACACACACACACACACACCACACACCCACACACACACACACACACACACATCACACACACACACTATAACCCCAACCTGTAGCAGAGGGGGTCCAGCGTAGAGCCATCCAGGGAAGGTGGCTGTGTCGGTACAGGATCCCCGATGTTACACTGCTCCGGAGATTTTGTCGTGGACTTCAATCATGCACTGGTAGTAACAGTACGTTCTGTCCTCACACTCGAGAAGATCTGCATCATCAGCATACACCTTCAGTACTCGCTTCTTCATCACCTTTCTCTTTACCATAGTCATCATATGCTGTGTATATATTTTCACGAGTACATCACTGATATTATTACTGTCTAGTCATCATCATAATCAAGAATCATAATCTGCTGTGTGTGTGTGTGTGTGTGTGTGTGTGGGGGGGGGTTCTGTGTGTGGGTGTGGGTGTTTGTTCGTGTGTGTGTGTGTGTGTGTGTGTGTGTGTGTGTGTGTGTGTGTGTGTGTGTGTGTGTGAATGTGTGTGTGTGTGTGTGTGTGTGGTGTGTGTGTGTGTGTGTGTGTGTGTGTGTGTGTGCGTGTGTGTGTATGTGTGTGTGTGTGTATTTGAGTGTGTGTGTGTGTGTGTGTGTGTGTGTGTGTGTGTGTGTGTGTGTG
>CAUZXP010000195.1:47952-64808 GCA_963584105.1 Alviniconcha strummeri
GTACATCACGAGAAGCGTGTTGCACGTGCAGAAATCATCCAATCAGCTTCGCTCACTTACACTCACATCGAAACAGTCGACACTTGACAGTCGCACGTTGACCAAGAACATAACGCTGAGTTTTACACTGTGACACTCGATACTTTTCAATCGTAATTTGTTTATCGTAAAGATTTGGGCTCAGTTGGAGGTGTTTTAATTGTGGACTGACTTCGTACACTTGGTTAGCTTTTTACGTAGAACGTTTCGAGCGCGAAACTGGTTGGACCTTTCAGCCTTGATCCTTTTTTTTACCCATTCTCGCGAACCGGTCAGTGAAAAGACCTTCGGCTGCTGGCAAGACGAACACGAATGTTGGCTCCGTCACTGAACGTGCACGAGGTGAGTTGAATATGCTGTGTGTGGGTGTGTGTGTATGTGTGGGTGGGCGGCGGTGTGGGTGTGGTGTGGTGGCTGTGGGTGTGTGTGTGGTGGGGTGTGTGTGTGAGTTGGACTGCGGAAGAACATCCGAGAAATGGCTGCACAACAGGTAATGGCCTTCTATTTCACTCACTGCCAGCCTGCCTAGTTTGACCAACGTAGGCGTTTTTGCACTGAATTACTCTCTCTCTCTCTCTCTCTCTCTCTCTCTCTCTCTCTCTCTCTCTCTCTCTCTCTCTCTCTCTCTCTCTCTCTCTCTCTCTCTCGCTGTCTGTCTGTCTCTCTGTCACTGTCTCTCCACCTCCCCCCCCCTGCCCCGCCCCTTCACCCGCCCTTCTTTCCCTGTGCGGTTTACAGGACGTTAAAAACAGTTACCCCCCCCCCCCCCCCCCGCCCCCCCCCCGCACACCCAGTCATTCAATCCTCTCCCTCCACCTCCCTCTCTCTCCGTCACGACCTGTCTCTGTGTCACGCTCCTCCTCTTTGCGTCTGTCTCTCCCTCCCACTTGCTCTCTTTTTCCTCCTCCCAGTGGTTTCTCTCTGCTTCTGTCTCTGTCTCTCTGGCTCTGGCTCTGGCTCTGGCTCTGTCTCTCTCTGTCTCTGTCTGTGTCTCTTTTTCTGTCTCTGTCTCTCTCTGTCTCTCTCTGTCTCTGTCTCTCTCTGTCTCTATATCTGTCTCTCTCTCTCTCTGTCTTTCTGTCTCTCCTTCTCTCTCTGTCTCCGTCTCTGTCTCTCGCTCTCTCGCCCACACCTTTATGCTGAGCACTACGAACATGAGAAAGAGACAGACAAACAGACAGACATACAGACCGACAGATACAGAATACAAAATGGCGATGTGTCAGAAAGAGAGAGGGAATTAGACAGAGAGACATACAGACCGACAGAGACAGAAACTGCGCGAGATGGTAGCGTGTGAGGAAGAGACATAGACAGACGTACAGACCGACAGGGGCAGACAGTGTACGGCATGGCGGTGTGTGAGGAAGAGACATAGACAGACGTACAGACCGACAGGGGCAGACAGTGTACGGCATGGCGGTGTGTGAGGAAGAGACATAGACAGACGTACAGACCGACAGGGGCAGACAGTGTAGTGTGTGAGGAAGAGACATAGACAGACGTACAGACCGACAGGGGCAGACAGTGTACGGCATGGCGGTGTGTGAGGAAGAGACATAGACAGACGTACAGACCGACAGGGGCAGACAGTGTACGGCATGGCGGTGTGTGAGGAAGAGACATAGAGAGACGTACAGACCGACAGGGGCAGACAGTGTACGGCATGGCGGTGTGTGAGGAAGAGACATAGAGAGACGTACAGACCGACAGGGGCAGACAGTGTACGGCATGGCGGTGTGTGAGGAAGAGACATAGACAGACGTACAGACCGACAGGGGCAGACAGTGTACGGCATGGCGGTGTGTGAGGAAGAGACATAGAGAGACGTACAGACCGACAGGGGCAGACAGTGTACGGCATGGCGGTGTGTGAGGAAGAGACATAGACAGACGTACAGACCGACAGGGGCAGACAGTGTACGGCATGGCGGTGTGTCGTTGCAGACACGGTGATGATGAGGAACAACGGGGCGCTGCAGACGCACCTGCACCACTTCGACCAGCGGAGGAGGAACCTGCGGCAGGTGAAGCAGGAAGTTGCTGAAGCCCTGGACCGTCTCCAGCTTCTCTACGACAGCGCCACTGCCATCGGCACCAGACAGCAACACCGAGACGACGGCAGGCGCGACCACAGCCACGACACGAAGTCCCACGCCGTGGTAGACCGAAATGACCCTTCAGGGATGAACAAGAATCGAAAGGACGTGATGAACGACGTGATCGGCGCGTACCGACAAAACCGTGGCCTCCTCAACGACGCTTTAGCCTTCCTGGACGTGCAGACGCAGACGTTGGTGCGCTACAGGCGAGACTTCCAGAGACACTACCCGCTGGAGGTGAGGGAGCTGAGGAAGCGGAACTCCCGAGCGAAGGAGGACCCGGAGCGGAGGAGGAGGAAGAAGGAGGCGGCGGTGGCCAAGAAGAACACGCGCCTGAAGAACTTCGACCTCCTCGTCGACGAGAAGCTCGCGGAATCGGAACAGAGGCGGGAACTGGAGGCAGTTGTGAAGGAGCTGCAGCGGACCTTGGAAGGCGGAGTCTCCGACAGAGGTCGCCAGCAGGCGAAAGGTTGCTCTTCAGGGCGTTCAAACAGAGCGAGCTCAGCGTCCAAAGAGCGAATGCTCAGCAAAGCTAAACTGTTGCGTGCTACGAAGCCGCAGGTTCTTCCGAGCAGCTCTTCCTCCCTGGCGCCTCGCTGGACGTGGGGAAAGAGGCTGTCTGCCAGGGAGCGCGCTGAAAAGACAGCAGGTAGTGGGACATCGTGTGTGGACAGTGGTGAACATTCGCAGAGTGCCCAACAGTCTTCGGCCGAGGAGGTGAAGGACAGCGAAGAACACACTCTCGGCTCGTCTGCCCATGAAGCGAAGAAGGAAGACCCGCAGGAGTGATTCAAGTGCTGGAAGTGTCGTCATCGGTTCAGGATGGGTCCAAGGCTCATACCGGAAGCAGCGTAAGCGAGTCTCTGGCGGTGTCCACCCGCTTGAATTTGTCCACGGTCACGGCGAAGCTCAGCGACTCATTCCTGCATTCTTCCGACTTGTCCTCCGACACCAGTGACGCCAGGAAGGCGGAAGTGACGTCAGACTACATGACGCACTCGGCTACCGGATCATCCTTGGGGGATGAAAATCACTCGAGGACGGAGGTGTCTGGAAAAGGCCAGGACTCCGCGCAGCCCCGCCCGAGTTCCGCGTGCAGGTGGAGAGGCGGCTCCAGGTACATCCACGTCGGTCTCTCGGAGCAGCGCCAGCCTGTCAGCAGCAGCAGCTTCCTTGCCGAGCCGCAGAACTCGTGGCGCAGACCGCGCCAGCCCCGCGCCCCTCGCTACGGGTCACGCGACTGTCACGAGCGGAGGGGCTGCTTCCCGAGACCCCCCGGGCCGCCCGGCCTCCCCATAGACGCTCGCAGTCTTACCACGCGCCCCACCAGCCGCCCTGGCAGCAGGCAGAGCAGGCGGGCTACGCTCCAGGACCGCAGAGCAGCTCCTTCCCGAGAAGGTCCCGATCTTCTCACCAGTCTGACGGCGAGGGCCTTGCATTTGGCCCGGCCAGGCCTCGGGAGATCCAGGACCGCCCCTCCCGTTTGTCCTCGGGACTGGCCCGTGCTCCCCATGCGGCACGTGCTGAGACCAGGCCCCAGGCTGAGGGAGGCTGGCGAGGCCGGCAGACGGAAGGGTACAGCGGATGCACGGAGAGGACCGACGGGCTGTCGTCAGGAGTCGGCAGCAGGACCTCTTCCTCGTCCTCGTCGTCGGCGTCGTCGTCGACGGCGTCGTCACAGGGAGGGAGCGAGGGCTGCGGGCTGAGGGGTGAGTTCCTTCTTCGTTTCCTTGGTGGTGAAAGTGTTTGGAAACAGGCGTTGTTCGCATCATGCAAGTAGATGTTCAAAGCAAACTACTGCTATCACTACTGCTTCTACTACTGTTGCTACTGCTGCTGCTACTGTAGCTGCTACTACTACAACAACACACACACACACACACACACACACACACACACACACACACACACACACACACACACACACACACACACGAGTTGTTTTTACATATCTAGGCGGTAAAAGTGTTTTGAAAACTACTACTACTACCACTACACACACACACACACACACACACACACACACACACACACACACACACACACACACACACACACACACATACACACACGAGAGAGAGAGAGAGTTATACTTTAATTATATATAATTATGATATTCTGTCTTCAAGCTGTTTTTGCTCGTTTTTTTGTTTGTTTGTTTGTTGTTGTTGTTGTTGTTTTTTAGCACAACTCCTCGTGGAGGAACGAGGATAACCCAGGCGTTCCCCAACACTGTCGTCACCACACCTCGTTTGACAGCTTTATCGTGCAGATCAGGGGGCAGGGCGAAACCAGTCGATTGTTAAAGATGAAGTAACGCCAGCACCACGACGACCGGCGTGTTTCAGGTGTGACGCATCACGGATCAGCCGAGCGCAAGGTGTGGAGGGACGAGACGCTGGTGACGGTCAAGCTGGTGACCACTGGGGACGTGCAGGACCACCGCGGACCGGGCCTGCTGGACCGGACCAGGGAGTGAGTGGCTGACTCGTCCATTTGTCCTTAGGAGATGGGCTGTGTGGGTGGGATGTGTGTGTGTGTGTGTGTGTGTGTGTGTGTGTGTGTGTGTGTGTGTGTGTGTGTGTGTGTGTGTGTGTGTGTGTTTCGTGTGTGTCTCGTGTGTGTGTGTGCGCGTGCGTGTGTGTGCGTGTGGTGTGTATGTGGTGTGTGTATGGTTGTGTGCGTGTGTGCGTGTGTGCGTGTGTGCGCATGTGCGCGTGTGTGCGTGTGTGCATGTGTGTGTGTGTGTGTGTGTGTGTGTGTGTGTGTGTGTGTGTGTGTTTCGTGTGTGTCTCGTGTGTGTGTGTGCGCGCGTGCGTGTGTGTGCGTGTGGTGTGTATGTGGTGTGTGTGTGCGCGTGCGTGTGTGTGTGCGTGTGTGTGTGTGTGTGTGTGTGTGTGTGTGTGTGTGTGTGTGTGTGTGTGTGTGTGTGTGTGTGCAGCATCATGAATGCTGACTCCCTGTACCTCCATGACTGTGTATATAATATAGAAACGTATATACAATATAGAAATGTATATATAATATAGAAAGGTATATATAATATAGAAATGATCCCATGAATGGATTTTGCATGCAAGACTGTTAATATATTTTTTAACCTGCCTAATAGAAAACGAACCTTTAGAGACAATTCTCTGAAGGAACCAGGACTGGCAGTGCAAACTCCTGGGCAGACAAAAATGTTGACGGCCAGTGTTCCCTGCACAGGGTGGATGTACCCTGATATTTCCCTGACAGCCTGACAGTTATGTCCGCATAATGATTAATTATGCTGAAACAGCGTAAGTGTGCATGTGTGGGCTTGTCAGCATTTCCTTTCCTTTGTAGCAGTGCTGGTTGCCGATGGCATCATGCTGCTTTTCGACATGGGTGAATTTGTTAGTGAATGACCCCGATGGGAACTTTAGGGACAAGTTTCAAGGACAAAATTCCTGTGCATAGATCATTCGCATGAAATCAGACCGTCCTCTGAATTGATTGTCTTTCCTTCGCGCATGTGTTGTCAGTGATAATTAGTAAGTGTGTTTTTGATGCTAGCAGGCCTTTGGATGGAGCACGAAAGGGTTGTTTAAAAATAATGTCTAATTATCCAAACATAACTGCTAAGTATCTAGATAGTTATTGTGTCTTTTGACACTTGGTTCTAATGGTTTGCTTACATCATCATACATTTTGTGCACCTAACGGTAATCATGAGCCTTTCACGCTGCTTCCAATGGCATACTTGATTCAAAAGTTAATAATTACAGTTATGTGGAGACAAAAGTAGTAATTATGTGAAGATATTAGTAATTATGTGCATATAAATTGTATTTTTGTCTTTTGGCTCCAGTAAGCTGCCATAGTTGGATGCAGCACAAAAGGCACACAGATATTAATTATGTTAAGGTAAGCAAGTAAGCCGTTAACTGTGAGTAAGCCATTTATTGTAATTATGTGGACATGAATAGTAATTTAGTTTTTATACGTTAGCAAGGTACATAGAAATCCGCTGAGCAGCTCAAGGGAGAGAAGCGAGGCAAGACTGGCGGTTGTGATTAAACAATAGAGTTGTCTCCCTTATAAAAAAGAAAAGTATTCCTTATTTCTTCTTTTTTTCTTCTCCTTCTTGTTGTTTGTCTTGTTTTTGTTAACCCAGCACTCCCTGCAACTTTCACCATTTTCTCAATTTTTGTTAAGGATTACAACACTTGACACAGAGTCACAGAAAAACATCAGAAACATAAACATGTAATTGCCGCGTACTTGTTTTTCAACAGCACACTGTGCCTGTCATCCTCACCCCCCCCCCCCCCACCACCACCACCACCACCACTACCACATCGCATTTTCCTTCCACAGTTTTGATGAATGTACAGGGTTCGTTCACCTCCTTTGCCTTTTTTGGCTTCTATATGGTCACTGTCACTACCACTGATATCGCCTGGTCAGACCCGGCATCTCTCTCCTCTCTGAACATGTTTTCATTGTTGCTTTCAACTCCGTTGCCCAGAATATCCATAACAAAATGTACCATTTCAACTGTAGTGAGGCGCCAAGCTGCCATCTTGGTATAGCGATCTGACACATGTTAAAAAATCAGCTCTTTATATATTTACTTATTCAATCAAACTGTGCCGTTTGCTAGCAAGCTTCTGTGTCATCAGCTGTATCATTGGTCATGTGATTGGGATTCCCAAGGTCATGTGATTGGATTCTCCAGGTCATGTGATTGGGATTCCCCAGGTCATGTGATTGGATTCTCCAGGTCATGTGATTAGGATTCCCTGGGTTTCCCAGATTGTTGCTCAAAATGGGTAGTTGTGAATCCGCGCCAGAATGCGCGGTCAGGAGTGAAAGGCTTTAATGAGATGGAGAAGTTTTTCTTTTCAGCATATCAGCCATAATGAAAGTCTTGAATTAAACTTTGAACATTGCTAGTATTTTGGTAACTTTAGATGGGATGTATACTTACAGAATGCCTCCTAGTATGCTTTTAAAAGATTTTTCTCTTTTTGTGTGTATATATGTGTGTGTGTGTGTGTGTGTGTGTGTGTGTGTGTGTGTGTGTGTGTGTGTGTGTGTGTGTGTGTGTGTGTGTGTGTGTGTGTTGTGCTTCAAAAAAACAGCAACAGCACAAAAAACATATCAACAAAAAAAGCATGAAACAGTGTGTGCTTTTTGTTTGTTTTTTTGTTTTTGTTTTCTTTCATGTTCCTGCAGTTTTACATAATCGGGACAATCAGGGTACTGTGCATCAGAGATGCACCACCTGTTTATTGCCACCTGGGCAGATATTCATATCCATCAGTGTATCACCTACATGTATGATGTTCAGAGAGATGACTGACAGCAGAACTTGCAGGGTCTTGCATCAGCTGAGAGGCCATTATTGATATGCAGCGAAGTCACGAGGGGAAATAACTCTAACTGTTTCATCAAGACGTCGGCCCAGACTTTTTTATATTTTTAGCGGCACTTATGTCGTACGTCTGGTTGCGTGAAGTCTTGGTGAAGTGGTCGAAGCCGAGTGTTGATTGTCTAGTCAGTTTATCGGACATAACCAGGCCATTAGCCGTTGTTTACTGTCTTCCAGACCTGCAGACAATGGAGGAAGGAGCTGCTGCCACCGAGGATAAAAAGAAGTTTCACTGCCCAGCTGGAGCTCATCGTTCAGGAGCTGTGTGAGAGTTGAGGTGGCCGTCCTGGGCTGTCCGTCCTAACGAGCCTTCTTGTTTCCGTGGACGTAAAGAATTATTGACCGTGCTTCGGCATTGGTCACAAACTTGTCCCTAATATGTCAGCTGACATCTGAGGACATTAAGCATCACTTCACCATCATCATCAGTTGGAACATCAGCAGATGAGTGGGACCTGTCTGACCATAGCCATTAGATCATGGTTACACGGCAACAAGCAAATAAGTAAACATGGTGCTTAACATCCACAGAAACAATAAGGCTTATTAGTGACGGGCAGTCACAACAAGCAAAAAAAATGGATGTGCTTATGTAGCAGATTGCTAAAGCAGAAAGACCCCTCTGTGTTAAAATTAACCCTTTCAGCGTCAGCAGTCCTGGAATGCAGCAGCTCCTGGCGGCAGCTGGTTTACTAACTCTGGCACCAAACGTGCAGTCACCATCTTTAAATGCTCATAACTACTTTATTTCTGAACCAGTTCTTTTGCAGTTTTTTGCAGAGTGAGGTCAAATGGTTCAAGTTGTCAGTTTCAATGTCGTTGCACTTCCTTTATTACCATTTTCTTACAGACTAGTCCCAGGGCCTAGGGACGTAAATGTGACGTCGGTGGGAAGCCTGGCTGGCACAGTAGTGTGACATAGGTGCCGTAAGGGTTAAGAGCCAAACTGACCAAAGCGTGCAGTCACCATCTTTAAACGCTTATAACTACTTTATTATTTTATGAATCAACACACAAGGGAGTTAATTAGTGCTCAAAATATGTAACACAAGTACTTACAACAGAGACCTGAGTCGCCTACAGTAACCTGACATGCATGTAAATACAAGGTACATAAACTCCACCAGAGAACAATCTCACACCTGCCATGCATGTAAATACAAAGTACATAAACCTCACCAGAGGTGCATCCTCCGGTAGAGTTTATGTACCTTGTATTTACAGGCGTGCCAGGTGAGAGTTACCTTAGGCGACTCGGGTCTTTGTTGTTGTACTTGTGTTACGTATTTTGAGTGCTAATTACCTCCCTTGTGTGTTGATTCTGCATGAGCAGTCCGGGCCTCGTTCTGTTTCAGATTTTAGCTGGCGTTATGGTTCAAATCCCACGTGTTGTAGGCTGCTGGCCCTGCTTGTTTCTGGTCATGTTTGTGTGCATAGGAGTTCCTCACCAGTGAAAGCCACAGTGAGGCACTATAAAAATGAATAAATGAAGCATGTCAGCGTGATAGTCCAGGAACTCTGTGAGAGTCGAGGTGCTGTCCTGGGCTGTCCGTCCTAACGAGCATTCTGGTTTCCCTCGGACGTAAAGCTATATTGAACGGTGCTTTGGCATGGTCTCAGCTCATCCCTAATATGTCAACCGACATCCGAGGACATTAAGCAACACTACCTACCTACCTACCTACCTACCTACCTACCTACCTACCATGTCAGCATGTGATGACTGATGTTCTGTAGTACACGAGGATTGCAGTGAAGCTAGAATTGCTGATCTGTTCTAAACGTGTGCACTGAAAGTGATGTTGCAAGTTAAGGATATGAACTTACAGTGTCTGTGGGCACCCGTGTGTGTGTGTGTGTGTGTGTGTGTGTGTGTGTGTGTGTGTGTGTGTGTGTGTGTGTGTGTGTGTGTGTGTGTGTGTGGTGTGCTTACCTTGGATATGTGTTTTTGTTTTGTTTGTTTCTTTTCAGTTTCAGTCTTGTCTTTCTTTTTCTTTTCTTTTTGTAACTGGTGATGGCACAATAAGAAGGAAAAAAAAAAGAGGGGTGGTGGGGGGTGGTGGTGGGGGGTGGGTGGGAGGGGGGGCATATGGAGTGGATATGTGTATTGATTATTAAACGGTTTTAATGGATTTTTTAAAACTTTTATTATGCAAGCATCATATACTTTGGTGTTTGTGTATATCTTTGAAATTGACTTGCATGAAGAAATCGGCAAATCTGTGTACTAGTCTGTGTACCAGCACACTTGGTCCATGTTGACCTTTCAGCTTGGGTTTTTTCTTGAGCAGTGTTGGGCAAAAAGTGATACTCAGTATCACTAGAGCATGTATTACTTTCTGCCTGTTAATAGTAAGCATTTCAGCTTGGGTTTTTTCTTGAGTAATGTTGGGCAAAAAGCGGTATTCAGTATCACTAGAGCATGTATTACTTTTCGCCTGTTAATATTAAGCGTTTCAGCTTGGGGTTTTTCTTGAGCAGTGTTGGGCAAAAAGTGGTACTCAGTATCACTAGAGCATGTATTACTTTTTGCCTGTTGATATTAAGCGTTTCAGCTTGGGGGTTTTCTTGAGCATTCTTGGGCAAAACGTGGCATTATTTTTCTGCCTGTTCATATTACAGCAGTTAACTCTCCAGTGATTTTGACCACATTTCAAAGACTCGCACAGGATCGCTAGAGAAGTAAAAATGACACTTTTAATTTCTTCAAAATGTACATATACGTCTGCCTAGTTTGGTCTGAGCATGGTGTGTGTCCGAAAAAAGGAATATTGCCAGATGTATTTCCTTGGAAAGTGCATGTATAAATGTACATGTATGTTTGCCTAGTTTGGACTGAGCGTGGTATGTATCACAAGAAAAAAAGTGATATTAACAGTTGTATTTCCTTGGAAAGTGCACGCATATCAATTTACACTGAATAGTGGATGTGTCGGGTAAAGTAAATTGGCAATAATAGTTACTTTGCCTAGACAACTTGATGTATGTAGATGTAGAGCTAGTTTTTATAATTGGAGCAAGTAAGGATCACTGTCCTTGTTTAAATGGCCTTTTTTAGATTTGAATGCTTTGGCCCAATTTTGGGAAACTAATGAATGACTGCTTGTGAGAAGAACAAGCAGTAAAGAATAAGGAGAAAATACAACAAAAAAGAAAAAGAAAAAAAAAAGAAACAAAAGAAAAGAAGACAGGTCACAGTTACAAAAAACACTCACAGTACATTCTGACAATTTGACAAACATGTCTTCATCAGAATTTTAAAAAATATATATAAAAAAATGTAACTAATACTTACACAAAAGAAAGAAGGAAAAAGAAAAAGAAGAAAATACTTCTGTGTAATTATTAGTATTTTTCTTTCCCCCAGATGATACGTTTTGTCAAAATGTTGAAGTGTATTATTTTTCTTGTTTCCCTGACCTGTTTTCTTTTGGTGAATATGTTTTTCTTGTTCTTTACCTTAAAAAAAATCCCCCAAAAATAAATTCAACATAGAATGTTGTATGATGGCTACCAGTACCAGTATACAATGTTTTAGTTTTGTTGTTTTTGATTTTTTGGTCCTAATAGATTGGACGATGATGGCTATCTTATACAGTTTTGTTGTTGTTGTCCAAATAGAATGTTGTATGATGGCTAGTCGTATACAATGTTTTAGTTTTTGTTGATGTTGCTTTTTTGTCCAAATAGATTGGATGATGATGTTTTATACAGTTTTGTTGTTGTTGTTGTCCAATAGAATGGTGTTGATGGCTATTTGTATACACTGTTTTAGTCTCTTTTCTTTTACTTTTGTTTTTTGTTTTTTGTCCAGATAGGATTTATGATGGCTATCTTAGTATCTGCATACAACCCGGTTTGTGCAAGTTTGAGTGAGATGTGTGTCTGGGTCACAAATAATCATGGCAACTGACCTGTACTTCTGTGGCCGTTTGGGTTTTTCTCTGTGTGTGTGTGTGTGTGTGTGTGTGTGTGTGTGTGTGTGTGTGTGTGTGTGTGTGTGTGTGTGTGTGTTGTTGTTGTTGTTGTTGTTGTTGTTGTTGTTGTTGTTGTTGTTGTTGTTGTTGTTGTTGTTGTTGTTGTTGTTGTTGTTGTTGTTGTTTTGTTGGTATTGGTGGTGCAGTGTGTGTGTGTGTGTGTTGTTGTTGTTTTGTTTGTATTGGTGTGTGTGTGTGTGTGTGTGTGTGTGTGTGTGTGTGTGTGTGTGTGTGTGTGTGTGTGTGTGTGTGTGTGTGTGTGTGTGTGTGGTGGCAAAATGCCCACATGTATGATACATGTGTCGATGTCAGTCCAGTGTTGAGTGCGTCACCACGTTACAGGTGATCACTCCCACAGTACCCGTGTTGGTGACCATGTCAGTGCAATGTTGCATGTGTGTGACATTGCGTGACAGACCCCCACCCCACCCCCAGGCTACCCATAATGGCTGCTTGTCTTTGCCCTCTGCTGAACACACTGCACGCTGATGTGTTTTGCACTCTGCGTCCACAGTAAAAACCTCAAGAACTGAGTGTTAATTTGAGGATTACTATTTGTGTGTTTGCTTGGAGAAAGAGACAATAAATGGTTTGGGAGCATGTTTTGTGGTGTGGTGTTTTGAATTTTGACAATAATGTACGTTTAAAGAATGTGTAAGCGCTTAGGGCCTGTGTGGGTTAGGCACTCTAAGTATCTGTTGTTATGTTTACCTGACTAGTTCAACTTATTCATCAACAAGACCATAGACAGTGCTCAACCCTGTCATCTTTTAAAGCCAAACTGAAAACCTTCCTTTCTCACAGTATTTCCATCCAGCTAATATTAATACCCAGTTTCTGCTATAGTGTGTGTGTGTGTGTGTGTGTGTGTGTGTGTGTGTGTGTGTGTGTGTGTGTGTGTGTGTGTGTGAAAGAGAGAGAGAGAGAGAGAGAGAGAGAGAGAGAGAGAGAGAGAGATTAATGTTTGAATTCATTGCTGTGTGTGTGTGTGTGTGTGTGTGTGCGTGAGAGAGAGAGAGAGAGATTAATGTTTGAATTCATTGCAGTGTGTGTGTGTGTGTGTGTGTGTGTGTGTCTGTCTGTTGCCATATAATACTTTATGTAAATTGTTTTGGTAGTACTGAGCTCTAAGTGTGTATTGAATATTGTATTTAGGTTCATATGTACCATGTGAGTGCTCGGGGCGTTGATGAGCGTATGATAACTGTACATTATTATAATTATTATTATTTGTTGTTGTTATTATTATTAACTTAGCCTATTACTTTTCTTACGTAACTCATGACAAATAACAACCCCCCAAAACAACAACAAAAACAAACAACAACAAAACAACAACAACAACACATTAACATACAGTTCAACAAACAGCACCTTAAGTATAGCATTCTACCATAAGGAGAACACCCAGCAAACAATAAGTCTATAATACATCTAGTCACATTCTTTATTCACCAAGTTTAACAACAAGGAAAGTGTCTTATACATCAGCCGGTAGAATTAAAGCTGTACACCCATCTGCACCAACAACGACAACAAAATGCATGCATGCATTCACACACAGACACATGCATACATATGCACGCACACACGTACATGCATACACACACACATATATATATAGAGAGAGACAGACACACACATGTGCATACACACATTCACGCATGCGCGCGCACACTGCACACACACACACGCATGTGCGTACACATATGCACACACGCACGCGCACACACACATACGCACACACATACACGTGCAGGCACGCACACACGCGCAATCACGCACACACTGCACACACACACACACTCATACACGCGTACGCATGCACATGCACACACACGCGCGCGCGCACGCACGTACTCACACACACACGCACACACACACACACGCACACAGAGGATCAGTGGTTTCAAACCATATACCCAGGTCTGAGCCAGGATCTTCTTACAAGTTGGCTTTGCTCTGTTGGCTTCAGTCACCCCCTTGAAGGTATTTTTTGGAATGCTGTACGCTAAATCGCTTTTTTGTTTGCCCCCTGTCGGAGCGGTATGCTAGTGCGGTTGGACAAAAGTGGTATAGTGTAAGCTTGGCAGTGAACAGTCTACAGATGATGTGCAACAGTGTAAGTAAAGTAAACATGGTGCTTAACATGCACAGAAATCATAATGCTTATTAGGGACGGGGAGAAGGGGCTATGGAGGTTGGGGTGGGGGTGGGGGGGGAGGGGAGTTATCTACCTATCGCTACTCTGTCATCATCAGAATGACTTCTGCATTAAATAGCAGGTGCTGTCTAGGGTGTGTGTCAAGGTCGATGTGTAACTCGTAGGCTTTTAAATACCCGTAACGCGACACTACTTCGATTACTTAAAGCCGCCTTAACTTCCTGTTTGGACCAGTTTTGCAGGTCCTCCGACGCCACAGTTAAACAAAGGGCGCTCTCTTTACCTCCCAGGTGAATCTTCACGACTGGTAGGTGTTTCGTTTTGTTTTCTGTCTGTTTTCTTTTGGAATTAAGGGTAGGTAGTAATATAATGATTCATAAAATAAAAAATAAAAAAATAAAATATTGCTGCTTCTCATATGGCACATGCACTTTCGTGTGTGTGTGTGTGTGTGTGTGTGTGTGTGTGTGTGTGTGTGTGTGTGTGTGTGTGTGTGTGTGTGTGTGTGTGTTATACATTGTTAGCTGTCATCATTATAATTATGTATAATGTTTGTGAAACTTAGTGTTGGAGAATGTTGTAAAGCGCAGTGAGTTTGTGTACACCAGAGAATAGCGCTATACAAAGGTTATCTATTATTATAGTTATTATTATTTTTCTGTTTACGAAATGATTATTGATAAATACAAAGTATTTATCGCTCATTTCAATTAATGTCTATCATAATCGGCAAAGTTTTAGAAATGAAATCGCAGAGAATAATTTTAACCGCCACGTCGGGCTGAAGTTCCTTTATCTGCCGGGATTTTACTTCCTGGGTGTCATTGAATGTGTAATGCCATGTTTTTCAGCTAAACTACGTTTTTATCTCACATTTCATTATAAGCCAGTTAAGAACGAAGCATAGTTCGTCGAACTGCCCGAACCACGTTCGGAGAACTAAAAGTTCAATTAAGAAACGAATTATAGTTCGTCGAACTGTCCGAAACATGTTCGGCGAAAAAACAGTTCGCCCACTTGAGAACGAACTTAAAGGACAAGTCCAAGGTTTTGGGTGGTTTTGACACGATTTCCGTTAATGTTTGCTGAGAACAATGGTATAGGTGAAATTGTGATCTGACGGTTATAAATGCACGAAAACGGGCATTTTCTGTCGTACCGAAAGCGTCGCCATGACGCTGAAAAGAATGTGCACATATGCCCAGCACGTCACTCTGGGGAGTCGCTGCAAAATGGTTAGTAACCACAGGATAACCGACCTGGAAAAGATTCCATTTCGAATTTCCAAGGATGAAGCTCTGACGCCATTGTCAGTAGTTGGGCCTTTGTTTATTTCCTCCTTGTCATTTCATCTTTCTCGGACCTTGTTATGTGCGTGGTGTTTCAGTCTTTTTCGTTCTGTTTACTCTAGCTTTCACAACAGGCTGGACCTCATCAGGGAGGCTGCCTTTTATTGGGTGTTTTATTTTATTTTCCCATGAAAGAGTTTGTTCGTTCTAATTCAATAGACTAGCGATTTCGTGGCCTCCCTGGGTTAAGGTTTGGAGTTGGGCTAGTTACCGGTTCTTGCCATCCACTTTTTTTTCTCTCTCTTGACTTGCCCTTTTGTTTTTCGAGTTATATCGTTCATTTAGGATGTACGAGTGAGGTGGGTAGTCTTGATGTTTAACGAGACCGCTCATTCTTTCTTTGTGTGTGGTAGTTCGTGAGCGTCTGTTGCCCTGCCGTGTTGTTGTCACGGTTAAGTCCTTTGTCCCGTTACTCGCTGAAATTACTTGCCTCCTCTTTCTTTTCAGAAAGTGTTGTTTTCTCTCTCTTTTCCCCTTCTTTTTCACCATGCGTTCTTTTTTTTTTTATCTTTGGCTTATTGGCCATTTCGTACCCGCTTGTTAGCTTGCCTTATTAGGGTAGCCATTTTGCATTTCTCTTGACGTCTGCATTTGTTTACGTCCCGATGCTTTGTCATCGGTAGTCCAGATTAGCGTTTTGCTTTATCAGTCTGCAGCCTTTGTTTTTCTAGATGGAAGCCGGGTTAGTGAGGGGTTAGTTAGAGTTGGTTATGGTTAGTCTGGCTTTCCATCTGTTTGTCGTTGGCACAGTTATTTTTGCTCTGTGCTCTTATGACTGTAGTTGTCCACTCCTTTGTTGCAGACAGTAGTTATTAGACTGTTGTGATTTGGTGGTGTTTTTTTGGTTTGTGTGTGTGTGTGTGTGTGTGTGTGTGTGGTGTGTGTGTGTGTGTGTGTGTGTGTGTGTGTGTGTGTGTGTGTGTGTGTGTGTTTTCCACCTTATGCTTGCAAGTAGGTAGCCGTTTGGGGTTTTGAGGTGGTTTCAGCTGTTTTGTTTCTTTCATTTGGTGTCAGCTGTTTGCTTGCCTGATTAGCAGCCATTTTTCGTTTGCCACCAGCATTTGTGGTTTGGTCTCTTTCTTTGCCACAGGCATTTGTGGTCTGTTCTTTCTTTCTTTGCCACAGGCATTTGTGTATAGTCTCTTTCTTTCACGGCCTTTTCTGCCGTAGGCATTCATGTTTTTGTCTTTGCCTTGTTAGCGCTTGTTTCGGGTATCAGTGTATCTATCAATTTTTGGTATCGTGCTGTGGCGCTTGCTACTCGTCTGCTTCATCCTTGGAGCTTCGAACTGGATTTTTTTTCAAGTCGGTTACCCTGTGGACAGCCCTACAAATTCCGCTTTGAAGCAAACCCCATCTGGTATTCCGCCATAAAGTTTACGAAATCGCACTCAGCGAAGTGCTCGCTACAGAAATGGACGTGACTGAGGTGCAGCATCAAAGTCAGCTCGTTTGAACTGTACAAATTTGACCCATTTTCGCCTCACAGCGGGTCGATTCCGCTGGAACTCGTACATAGTTATGCTTTGGGTTGCTTGTGAGTTGTTACAGTTTGCTGCAACAGAGTAGGCCGGCATGGTTAGAGGTTTTTGTCGACCACACGCATACACATTCAATGAACAATCTAAGATGGCAACCGCACTGACTCCACAGACTGGCGTCACTTCCCAGAAAGTCACGTGACTGATGCAGATTCCGAGACAGCAGTCTCGGCCAGCCTACAGAAAATAAAATCGATTATAAACCAACATAAACTTCTTTTTTTAATTCTTTTATTTCGTTAAATCCCAGATTAGTGACTCACTTGTCAATCATTTCGATGGTC
>CAUZXP010000195.1:65008-89976 GCA_963584105.1 Alviniconcha strummeri
TGTGTATGTATGCGTCCGTGCAGATATGCAGAGACCGTAGAGTGACAACTGCATTCCACAGGATAAGAGGACCGCGTGAATACGGGGAGTACTTCCTTGTTGTGCCCATTTAGCTGCACGTCGTAAAAAGGCCGTCACCGAAGACTGGAGATTTTGCTGTCGTTTCACGCTTAAAGCTCTAATAATTTACTGTATCTACGTGTAATAAATAGCTCACACAATGGATTTGCTTCGTGGTTTACCGTGAAATCATATTCACTAAGTTTTGTCATAGCCACCGAGTCTTAACGCGAATGGACAACATGACACGGATATGAAGTTACGTAGTAGCCAACTGACATAAGCCACAGCAAAAAGAATGGAGTTACAATCACGTAGGTGTCGTTCGAGTAAGCACCAATCAGCGTGAGGCTTGGTAAAGCGCCAGGAACCAGTGCTGCCGCCTACCCCAGCGGGAAGTAGGCTTTTTCCAATGCTGACTAGATTATAGGGATGACTGGCTTGGTTTCTGGCTGAGGAGGAGGTCACATTGTCAGGTTTCAATGCTACGTGCAAAGTACACTGTACCAAGTCATCCGGGGACAAAACTTGACATTGAGGTATAGACCCCGCCATGGCAAACTGTATTTGAAAGAGCACCCTGTTGTAAATTGCAGGTACATGTGGTAAGTATGGGGGGGGGGGGGGGGGGGGGCGGGGGGGGGTTGAGGGGGGACCTAGAAACAAATCTTGCTGGACTCCGCTGACAGGTGACGCCACGCCAAAAGGCACCAGCACGTGACCAGCAGAGACTGTGGAAAAGTCCAACGTTTTCAAGAATGCAAAATGGCCATCGAAATGATTGACAAGTGAGTCACTAATCTGGGATTTAACGAAATAAAAGAATTAAAAAAAGAAGTTTATGTTGGTTTATAATCGATTTTATTTTCTGTAGGCTGGCCGAGACTGCTGTCTCGGAATCTGCATCAGTCACGTGACTTTCTGGGAAGTGACGCCAGTCTGTGGAGTCAGTGCGGTTGCCATCTTAGATTGTTCATTGAATGTGTATGCGTGTGGTCGACAAAAACCTCTAACCATGCCGGCCTACTCTGTTGCAGCAAACTGTAACAACTCACAAGCAACCCAAAGCATAACTATGTACGAGTTCCAGCGGAATCGACCCGCTGTGAGGCGAAAATGGGTCAAATTTGTACAGTTCAAACGAGCTGACTTTGATGCTGCACCTCAGTCACGTCCATTTCTGTAGCGAGCACTTCGCTGAGTGCGATTTCGTAAACTTTATGGCGGAATACCAGATGGGGTTTGCTTCAAAGCGGAATTTGTAGGGCTGTCCACAGGGTAACCGACTTGAAAAAAAAATCCAGTTCGAAGCTCCAAGGATGAAGCAGACGAGTAGCAAGCGCACAGCACGATACCAAAAATTGATAGATACACTGATACCCGAAACAAGCGCTAACAAGGCAAAGACAAAAACATGAATGCCTACGGCAGAAAAGGCCGTGAAAGAAAGAGACTATACACAAATGCCTGTGGCAAAGAAAGAAAGAACAGACCACAAATGCCTGTGGCAAAGAAAGAGACCAAACCACAAATGCTGGTGGCAAACGAAAAATGGCTGCTAATCAGGCAAGCAAACAGCTGACACCAAATGAAAGAAACAAAACAGCTGAAACCACCTCAAAACCCCAAACGGCTACCTACTTGCAAGCATAAGGTGGAAAACACACACACACACACACACACACACACACACACACACACACACACACACACACACAAACCAAAAAAACACCACCAAATCACAACAGTCTAATAACTACTGTCTGCAACAAAGGAGTGGACAACTACAGTCATAAGAGCACAGAGCAAAAATAACTGTGCCAACGACAAACAGATGGAAAGCCAGACTAACCATAACCAACTCTAACTAACCCCTCACTAACCCGGCTTCCATCTAGAAAAACAAAGGCTGCAGACTGATAAAGCAAAACGCTAATCTGGACTACCGATGACAAAGCATCGGGACGTAAACAAATGCAGACGTCAAGAGAAATGCAAAATGGCTACCCTAATAAGGCAAGCTAACAAGCGGGTACGAAATGGCCAATAAGCCAAAGATAAAAAAAAAAAGAACGCATGGTGAAAAAGAAGGGGAAAAGAGAGAGAAAACAACACTTTCTGAAAAGAAAGAGGAGGCAAGTAATTTCAGCGAGTAACGGGACAAAGGCTGGATGCACGAAATCCGTGTACACGATACAACCCACTTAACCGTGACAACAACACGGCAGGGCAACAGACGCTCACGAACTACCACACACAAAGAAAGAATGAGCGGTCTCGTTAAACATCAAGACTACCCACCTCACTCGTACATCCTAAATGAACGATATAACTCGAAAAACAAAAGGGCAAGTCAAGAGAGAGAAAAAAAAGTGGATGGCAAGAACCGGTAACTAGCCCAACTCCAAACCTTAACCCAGGGAGGCCACGAAATCGCTAGTCTATTGAATTAGAACGAACAAACTCTTTCATGGGAAAATAAAATAAAACACCCAATAAAAGGCAGCCTCCCTGATGAGGTCCAGCCTGTTGTGAAAGCTAGAGTAAACAGAACGAAAAAGACTGAAACACCACGCACATAACAAGGTCCGAGAAAGATGAAATGACAAGGAGGAAATAAACAAAGGCCCAACTACTGACAATGGCGTCAGAGCTTCATCCTTGGAAATTCGAAATGGAATCTTTTCCAGGTCGGTTATCCTGTGGTTACTAACCATTTTGCAGCGACTCCCCAGAGTGACGTGCTGGGCATATGTGCACATTCTTTTCAGCGTCATGGCGACGCTTTCGGTACGACAGAAAATGCCCGTTTTCGTGCATTTATAACCGTCAGATCACAATTTCACCTATACCATTGTTCTCAGCAAACATTAACGGAAATCGTGTCAAAACCACCCAAAACCTTGGACTTGTCCTTTAAGTTCGTTCTCAAGTGGGCGAACTGTTTTTTCGCCGAACATGTTTCGGACAGTTCGACGAACTATAATTCGTTTCTTAATTGAACTTTTAGTTCTCCGAACGTGGTTCGGGCAGTTCGACGAACTATGCTTCGTTCTTAACTGGCTTATAATGAAATGTGAGATAAAAACGTAGTTTAGCTGAAAAACATGGCATTACACATTCAATGACACCCAGGAAGTAAAATCCCGGCAGATAAAGGAACTTCAGCCCGACGTGGCGGTTAAAATTATTCTCTGCGATGTCATTTCTAAAACTTTGCCGATTATGATAGACATTAATTGAAATGAGCGATAAATACTTTGTATTTATCAATAATCATTTCGTAAACAGAAAAATAATAATAACTATAATAATAGATAACCTTTGTATAGCGCTATTCTCTGGTGTACACAAACTCACTGCGCTTTACAACATTCTCCAACACTAAGTTTCACAAACATTATACATAATTATAATGATGACAGCTAACAATGTATAACACACACACACACACACACACACACACACACACACACACACACACACACACACACACACACACACACACACACACACACGAAAGTGCATGTGCCATATGAGAAGCAGCAATATTTTATTTTTTTATTTTTTATTTTATGAATCATTATATTACTACCTACCCTTAATTCCAAAAGAAAACAGACAGAAAACAAAACGAAACACCTACCAGTCGTGAAGATTCACCTGGGAGGTAAAGAGAGCGCCCTTTGTTTAACTGTGGCGTCGGAGGACCTGCAAAACTGGTCCAACCAGGAAGTTAAGGCGGCTTTAAGTAATCGAAGTAGTGTCGCGTTACGGGTATTTAAAAGCCTACGAGTTACACATCGACCTTGACACACACCCTAGACAGCACCTGCTATTTAATGCAGAAGTCATTCTGATGATGACAGAGTAGCGATAGGTAGATAACTCCCCTCCCCCCCCCCCCCCACCCCAACCTCCATAGCCCCTTCTCCCCGTCCCTAATAAGCCTTATGATTTCTGTGCATGTTAAGCACCATGTTTACTTTACTTACACTGTTGCACATCATCTGTAGACTGTTCACTGCCAAGCTTACACTATACCACTTTTGTCCAACCGCACTAGCATACCGCTCCGACAGGGGGCAAACAAAAAAGCGATTTAGCGTACAGCATTGCAAACAATACCTTCAAGGGGGTGACTGAAGACAACAGAGCAAAGCCAACTTGTAAGAAGATCCTGGCACAGACCTGGGTATATGGTTTGAAACCACTGATCCTCTGTGTGCGTGTGTGTGTGTGTGCGTGTGTGTGTGAGTACGTGCGTGCGCGCGCGTGTGTGTGTGTGCATGCGTACGCGTGTATGAGTGTGTGTGTGTACGTGTGTGCGTGATTGCGCGTGTGTGCGTGCCTGCACGTGTATGTGTGTGCGTATGTGTGTGTGCGCGTGCATGTGTGCATGTGTACGCACATGCGTGTGTGTGTGTGTGTGCAGTGTGCGCGCGCATGCGTGAATGTGTGTATGCACATGTGTGTGTGTGTCTGTCTCTCTCTCTCTATATATGTGTGTGTGTATGCATGTGCGTGTGTGCGTGCATATGTATGCATGTGTCTGTGTGTGAATGCATGCATGCATTTTGTTGTCGTTGTTGGTGCAGATGGGTGTACAGCTTTAATTCTATCGGCTGATGTATAAGACACTTTCCTTGTTGTTAAACTTGGTGAATAAAGAATGTGAATAAATGTATTATAGACTTATTGTCTGCTAGGTGTTTTCCTTATGGTAGAATACTATACTTAAGGTGCTGTTTGTTGAACTATATGTTAATGTGTTGTTGTTGTTGTTTTGTTGTTGTTTGTTTTTGTTGTTGTTTTGGGTGGTTGTTATTTGTCATGAGTTACGTAAGAAAAGTAATAGGCTAAGTTAATAATAATAACAACAACAATAATAATAATTATAATAATGTACAGTTATCATGCGCTCATCAACGCCCCGAGCACTCACATGGTACATATGAACCTAAATACAATATTCAATACACACTTAGAGCTCAGTACTACCAAAACAATTTACATAAAGTATTATATGGCAACAGACACACACACACACACACACACACACACACACACACACACACACACACACACACACACACACTGCAATGAATTCAAACATTAATCTCTCTCTCTCTCTCTCACGCACACACACACACACACACACACACACACACACACACACACACACTGCAATGAATTCAAACATTAATCTCTCTCTCTCTCTCTCTCTCTCTCTCTCTCTCACACACACACACACACACACACACACACACACACACACACACACTATAGCAGAAACTGGGTATTAATATTAGCTGGATGGAAATACTGTGAGAAAGGAAGGTTTTCAGTTTGGCTTTAAAAGATGACAGGGTTGAGCACTGTCTATGGTCTTGTTGATGAATAAGTTGAACTAGTCAGGTAAACATAACAACAGATACTTAGAGTGCCTAACCCACACAGGCCCTAAGCGCTTACACATTCTTTAAACGTACATTATTGTCAAAATTCAAAACACCACACCACAAAACATGCTCCCAAACCATTTATTGTCTCTTTCTCCAAGCAAACACACAAATAGTAATCCTCAAATTAACACTCAGTTCTTGAGGTTTTTACTGTGGACGCAGAGTGCAAAACACATCAGCGTGCAGTGTGTTCAGCAGAGGGCAAAGACAAGCAGCCATTATGGGTAGCCTGGGGGTGGGGTGGGGGTCTGTCACGCAATGTCACACACATGCAACATTGCACTGACATGGTCACCAACACGGGTACTGTGGGAGTGATCACCTGTAACGTGGTGACGCACTCAACACTGGACTGACATCGACACATGTATCATACATGTGGGCATTTTGCCACCACACACACACACACACACACACACACACACACACACACACACACACACACACATACAAACAAAACAACAACAACAACACACACACACACACTGCACCAATACCAACAAAACAACAACAACAACAACAACAACAACAACAACAACAACAACAACAACAACAACAACAACAACACACACACACACACACACACACACACACACACACACACACACACAGAGAAAAACCCAAACGGCCACAGAAGTACAGGTCAGTTGCCATGATTATTTGTGACCCAGACACACATCTCACTCAAACTTGCACAAACCGGGTTGTATGCAGATAGCCATCATAAATCCTATCTGGACAAAAAACAAAAAACAAAAGTAAAAGAAAAGAGACTAAAACAGTATATACAAATAGCCATCAACACCATTCTATTGGACAACAACAACAACAAAACTGTATAAAACATCATCATCCAATCTATTTGGACAAAAAAGCAACATCAACAAAAACTAAAACATTGTATACGACTAGCCATCATACAACATTCTATTTGGACAACAACAACAAAACTGTATAAGATAGCCATCATCGTCCAATCTATTAGGACCAAAAAATCAAAAACAACAAAACTAAAACATTGTATACTGGTACTGGTAGCCATCATACAACATTCTATGTTGATTTTATTTTTTGGGGATTTTTTTTAAGGTAAAGAACAAGAAAAACATTCACCAAAAGAAAACAGGTCAGGGAAACAAGAAAAATAATACACTTCAACATTTTGACAAAACGTATCATCTGGGGGAAAGAAAAATACTAATAATTACACAGAAGTATTTTCTTCTTTTTCTTTTTCCTTCTTTCTTTTGTGTAAGTATTAGTTACATTTTTTTTTTTAATTCTGATGAAGACATGTTTGTCAAATTGTCAGAATGTATTGTGAGTGTTTTTTGTAACTGTGACCTGTCTTCTTTTCTTTTGTTTCTTTTTTTTTCTTTTTCTTTTTTGTTGTTGTATTTTCTCCTTATTCTTTACTGCTTGTTCTTCTCACAAGCAGTCATTCATTAGTTTCCCAAAATTGGGCCAAAGCATTCAAATCTAAAAAAGGCCATTTAATCAAGGACAGTGATCCTTACTTGCTCCAATTATAAAAACTAGCTCTACATCTACATACATCAAGTTGTCTAGGCAAAGTAACTATTATTGCCAATTTACTTTACCCGACACATCCACTATTCAGTGTAAATTGATATGCGTGCACTTTCCAAGGAAATACAACTGTTAATATCACTTTTTTTCTTGTGATACATACCACGCTCTGTCCAAACTAGACAAACATACATGTACATTTATACATGCACTTTCCAAGGAAATACATCTGTCAATATTACTTTTTTTCTGATACATACCACACTCAGTCCAAACTAGGCAAACATACATGTACATTTATACATGCACTTTCCAAGGAAATACATCTGGCAATATTCCTTTTTTCGGACACACACCATGCTCAGACCAAACTAGGCAGACGTATATGTACATTTTGAAGAAATTAAAAGTGTAATTTTTACTTCTCTAGCGATCCTGTGCGAGTCTTTGAAATGTGGTCAAAATCACTGGAGAGTTAACTGCTGTAATATGAACAGGCAGAAAAATAATGCCACGTTTTGCCCAAGAATGCTCAAGAAAACCCCCAAGCTGAAACGCTTAATATTAACAGGCAAAAAGTAATACATGCTCTAGTGATACTGAGTACCACTTTTTGCCCAACACTGCTCAAGAAAAACCCCAAGCTGAAACGCTTAATATTAACAGGCGAAAAGCAATACATGCTCTAGTGATACTGAATACCACTTTTTGCCCAACATTACTCAAGAAAAAACCCAAGCTGAAATGCTTACTATTAACAGGCAGAAAGTAATACATGCTCTAGTGATACTGAGTATCACTTTTTGCCCAACACTGCTCAAGAAAAAACCCAAGCTGAAAGGTCAACATGGACCAAGTGTGCTGGTACACAGACTAGTACACAGATTTGCCGCTTTCTTCATGCAAGTCAATTTCAAAGATATACACAAACACCAAAGTATATGATGCTTGCATAATAAAAGTTTTAAAAAATCCATTAAAACCGTTTAATAATCAATACACATATCCACTCCATATGCCCCCCCTCCCACCCACCCCCCACCACCACCACCCCTCTTTTTTTTTCCTTCTTATTGTGCCATCACCAGTTACAAAAAGAAAAGAAAAAGAAAGACAAGACTGAAACTGAAAAGAAACAAACAAAACAAAAACACATATCCAAGGTAAGCACACACACACACACACACACACACACACACACACACACACACACACACACACGGGTGCCCACAGACACTGTAAGTTCATATCCTTAACTTGCAACATCACTTTCAGTGCACACGTTTAGAACAGATCAGCAATTCTAGCTTCACTGCAATCCTCGTGTACTACAGAACATCAGTCATCACATGCTGACATGTAGGTAGGTAGGTAGGTAGGTAGGTAGTGTTGCTTAATGTCCTCGGATGTCTGTTGACATATTAGGGATGAGCTGAGACCATGCCAAAGCACCGTTCAATATTGCTTTACGTCCGAGGAAACCAGAAGGCTCGTTAGGACGGACAGCCCAGGACAGCCACCTCGACTCTCACAGAGTTCCTGGACTATCACGCTGACATGCTTCATTTATTCATTTTTATAGTGCCTCACTGTGGCTTTCACTGGTGAGGAACTCCTATGCACACAAACATGACCAGAAACAAGCAGGTCCAGCAGCCTACAACACGTGGGATTTGAACCATAACGCCAGCTAAAATCTGAAACAGAACGAGGCCCGGACTGCTCATGCAGAATCAACACATACGGGAGGTAATTAGCACTCAAAATACGTAACACAAGTACAACAACAAAGACCCGAGTCGCCTAAGGTAACTCTCACCTGGCACGCCTGTAAATACAAGGTACATAAACTCTACCGGAGGATGCACCTCTGGTGAGGTTTATGTACTTTGTATTTACATGCATGGCAGGTGAGATGTACCTCTGGTGGAGTTTATGTACCTTGTATTTACATGCATGTCAGGTTACTGTAGGCGACTCAGGTCTCTGTTGTAGTACTTGTGTTACATATTTTGAGCACTAATTAACTCCCTTGTGTGTTGATTCATAAAATAATAAAGTAGTTATAAGCGTTTAAAGATGGTGACTGCACGCTTTGGTCAGTTTGGCTCTTAACCCTTACGGCACCTATGTCACACTACTGTGCCAGCCAGGCTTCCCACCGACGTCACATTTACGTCCCTAGGCCCTGGGACTAGTCTGTAAGAAATGGTAATAAAGGAAGTGCAACGACATTGAAACTGACAACTTGAACCATTTGACCTCACTCTGCAAAAAACTGCAAAAGAACTGGTTCAGAAATAAAGTAGTTATGAGCGTTTAAAGATGGTGACTGCACGTTTGGTGCCAGAGTTAGTAAACCAGCTGGTGCCAGGAGTTGCTGCATTCCAGGACTGCTGGCACTGAAAGGGTTAATTTTAACACAGAGGGGTCTTTCTGCACCCAAAGCTTTAGCAATCTGCTACATAAGCACATCCATTCTTTTGCTCATTGTGACTGCCTGTCCCTAATAAGCCTTGTGGCTTCTGTGGACGGTAAGCACCATGTTTACTTATTTGCTTGTTGCCGTGTAACCATGATCTAATGGCTGTGGTCAGACAGGTCCCACACATCCGCTGATGCTCCAGCTGCTGATGATGGATGAAGTGATGCTTAATGTCCTCAGATGTCAGTTGACATATTAGGGACAAGTTGGTGACCAATGCCGAAGCGTGGTTCAATAATTCTTTACGTCCACAGAAACAAGAAGGCTCGTTAGGACGGACAGCCCAGGACGGCCACCTCAACTCTCACACAGCTCCTGAACGATGAGCTCCAGCTGGGCAGTGAAACTTCTTTTTATCCTCGGTGGCAGCAGCTCCTTCCTCCATTGTCTGCAGGTCTGAAAGACGGTAAACAATGGCTAATGGCCTGGTTATGTCTGATAAACTGACTAGACAATCAACACTGGGCTTCGACCACTTCACCAAGACTTCACGCAACCAGACCTACGACATAAGTGCCGCAAAAAAAAAGAAGTCTGGGCGACGTCTTGATGAAATGGTTAGAGCTATTTCAACTCATGACTTCGCTGCGTATCAATAATGGACTCTTCAACTGATGCAAGACCCTGCAAGTTCTGCTGTCAGACATCTTTCTGAATATCATACATGTATGTGATACACTGATGGATATGAATATCTGCCCAGGTGGCAATAAACAGGTGGTGCATCTCTGATGCACAGTACCCTGATTGTCCCAGTCATGTAAAACTGCAGGAACATGAAAGAAAACAACAAACAAACAAAAAGCACACACTGTTTCATGCTTTTTTTGTCTGTTTGTTTTTTGTGCTGTTGCTGTTTTTTTGAAGCACAACACACACACACACACATAGATATATATATATATACACAAAAAGAGAAAAATCTTTTAAAAGCATACTAGGAGGCATTCTGTAAGTATACATCCCATCTAAATTTACCAAAATACTAGCAATGTTCAAAGTTTAATTCAAGACTTTCATTATGGCTAATATGCAGAAAAGAAAAACATCTTTCATCTCATTAAAACCTTTCACTCCCAACTGCGCATTCTGGCGCGGATTCACAACTACCCATTTTGAGCAACAATCTGGGAAACCCAGGGAATCCTAATCACATGACCTGGGGAATCCCAATCACATGACCTGGGGAATCCCAATCACATGACCAGTGATACAGCTGACGACACAGAAGCTTGCTAGTGAACGGCACAGTTTGTTTGATTAAGTAAATATATATAAAGAGCTAATTTTTCAACATGTGTCAGATCGCTATACCAAGATGGCAGCTTGGCGCCTCACCACAGTTGAAATGGTACATTTTGTTATGGATGTTCCGGGCAACGGAGTTGAAAGCAACAACGAAAACATGTTTAGAGAGGAGGGAGATGCCGAGTCTGACCCAGCCGATGTCAGTGGTAGTGACAGTGACCATATAGAAGCCAAAAAAGGCAAAAGAGGTGAACGAACCCAGTACATTCATCAAAACTGTGGAAGGAAAATGCGATGTGGTAGTGGTGGTGGTGGTGGTGGTGGGGGGGGGGTTGGGGGGGGGGGGGTGAGGATGACAGGCACAGTGTGCTGTTGAAAAACAAGTACGTGGCAATTACATGTTTATGTTTCTGATGCTTCTCTGTGACTCTGTTTCAAGTTAAGTGCTGTAATCCTTAACAAAAATTGAGGAAATGGTGAAAGGTGCAGGGAGTGCTGGGTTAACAAAAACAAGACAAACAACAAGAAGGAGAAGGGAAAAAAAGAAAAAAAGAAGTAAGGAGATTTTTTAATAAGGGAGACAACTCTGTTGTTTATCACAATCGCCACAGTCTTGCCTCGCTTCTCTCCCTTGAGCTGCTCAGCGGATTTCTATGAACCTTGCTAACGTCTAAAAACTAAATTACTATTCATGTGCACATAACTACAATAAATGGCTAAAAGACATATATTAACTATCTAGATACTTAGCAGTTATGTTTGGATAATTATAAATTATTTTTAAACAACCCTTTCGTGCTTCATCTAAAGGCCTGCTAGCATCAAAAACACACACTTACTAATTATCACTGACAACGCATGCACGAAGGAAAGCCAATCAATTCGGAGGACGGTCTGATTTCATGCGAATGATCTATGCACAGGAATTTTGTCCTTGAAACTTGTCCCTAAAATTCCCCTTGGGTAATTCACTAACAAATTCACCCATGTCGAAAAACAGCATGATGCCATCGGCAACCACCACTGCTACAAAGAAACGGAAATGCTGACAAGCCCACACATGCACACTTACGCTGTTTCAGCATAATTAATCATTATGCGGACATAACTGTAAGGCTGTCAGGGAAATATCAGGGTACATCCACCCTGTGCAGGGAACACTGGCCATCAACATTTTTGTCTGCCCAGGAGTTTGCACTGCCTGTCCTGGTTCCTTGAGAGAATTGTCTCTAAAGGTTCGTTTTCTATTAGGCAGGTTAAAAAATATATTAACAGTCTTCCATGCAAAATCGATTCATAGGATCATTTCTATATTATATATACAATCATGGAGGTACAGGGAATCAGCATTCATGATGATGCAAAACAGGTCGCAAAGCAAAACATTGCACATACAAATATAATTATCCTCTCTTTCTCTATCTCACACACACACACACACACACACACACACACACACACACACACACACACACACACACACACACACATCTGAATCATATCTACATGTTACGGTGACACTGGATCATAAAACAACTTGGCCACTTGGTATCTGATGACAAAGGCCACAACGCTGAAGAATACCTGCAAAAGAATGGCACCCGATTAAAAACAAAACAAAACTACTACTGATAGCAAACTAGGTCTCCGTCCTTTCCAAATTGTTCTTAAATTATTTCACTGATCGTGTGTGTGTGTGTGTGTGTGTGTGTGTGTGTGTGTGTGTGTGTGGTGTGCATGCATGTGTGTGTGTGTGCATGTGTGCGTGCATGCATGCGTGCTGTGTGTCTGCATGTGTGCGTGTAATGTAGGTCTTGTTGTCTGGATTCTTGTGGTTTGATTTGCTTGCAATCATTGTCATTTTCATTTCCTGCGGGTGGCATCTCAATGTGGCTGTCTAAATTTGATTTCTGTACAGCATGCCAAATTCTACCTTCATGCTAGATGCTTGCATTTTACAATTATCTCATCAATGAGTATTACTGAAAGAAAACACCAGTTAAGCAAAGCCAGAGCTGGCACAATACATGGATACAGGTCCTTTTATGAATTTACACACTGGAAGAAACAGGTAGCACTGCTCCTGTGGCTGCCGCCTTATCTACGTCAGGTGGCCCAAATTTGAAGCAAGGGATAAATGAACTATGCTAAGAAAAAAGAAAAATATGAAATTTCAGGATGTACCTCTGATGGAGTTTATGTATCTTGTCTTTACACGCATGCCAGGTGAGAGTTACTGTAGGCGACTCAGGTCTTTGTTGATGGACTTGTGTTATATATTCTGATGCTAATTTTAACTCCCTTGTGTGATGAAATGCACAAGAACATGACCCACAAAATATCCACCGCATGGAGCACATACCTGTATGGAGAGCAGAATGATCACCAGCGTGCGCTCGTGTACGGGCCCGAGCAGCTTCAATATGAAGTTGTTGAGCGTGAAGTTGTTGACCTCCGTGTAGCCCCCATCCTCTCCGGAAGCTTCCTTGACGTCGACCACGCGAAGCATTTTGAAGAGGAACAAGAACAGCTTGCCCAAAGGTTTCAGTTCCAATGTTTTGAATCTGGTGTAGCTCATGCCCACCTTGTCCGTCTCTGGGTTGTAACTGGAACAGCGTGAATCACACCTTAAGGTTCAGGGGTCAGACATGGTGTGCAAGCTTGGCCGTTCGAATTCTACAGCGTCATAGTGGAACTTCAAAGTGTCACAGCCATTACCAACCACAGTGTCATAGAGAAACTTCAAAGTGTCACAGCCATTATCAGCCAGTGTCATAGAGAAACTTCAAAGTGTCACGGCCATTATCACCCAGTGTCATAGTGGAACTTCAAAGTGTCACAGCCATTATCACCCAGTGTCATAGTGGAACTTCAAAGTGTCACAGCTGTTAGTATTACCAACCACAGTGTCATAGTGGAACTTCAGTGTCACAGCCATTATCACCCAGTGTCATAGTGGAACTTCAAAGTGTCACAGCTGTTAGTATTACCAACCACAGTGTCATAGAGAAACTTCAAAGTGTCACAGCCATTATCACCCAGTGTCATGGTCAAACTTCATAGTGTCACTGCCGTCACTGACCATCCTGAAGACGACTTCAGAAAGACGAAAAGGAAAAAGAAGACTGTCAGGCCTTAGATTTTAATTTCCTTTCAACTGTATTGCATCACCTCAGAATGAAGCATTTCGCTGTCCTTTGCAGAAAATGTGGGTCTCCTTACCTGGGTAAGGTGCAGCAGCCACAAGATCAGCGCCACCCATTCCTATCGGCGTGTGAAATATTCCCGTCTGTCCAGACAATGGTATGGCTGCCAGTGTTTGGGATTTTAACATGCGCACAGATGCTGATCCATGCAATTGCACACGGGGGCTGTAGGTACACCATAAGAGAGTCTGCACTGGAAGTTGACTCTGGGAGAAAAATCCCTTGCTGCACCTGGGACTCAAACCCGTGTCAGTGTTGTGCCTGGCTTTTTAGTCGGACACGCCGTGAACTGAGATATTCCAAGCCCCAGAGGTAAAAAGGAGAAGAAGAAGATGAAGAAGAAGGCAAAGAAAAAGAAGAAGAAGAAGATGAAGAAAAGGAAAAAGAAAAAGAAGAAGAAGAAAGAAAAAGAAGAAGAAGAAAGAAAAAGAAGAAGAAGAAGGAAAAGAAGAAGAAGAAGAAGACAAAAGAACAGGAAGAAGAAGAAGAAGAAGACAAAAGAACAGGAAGAAGAAGAAGAAGACAAAGAACAGGAAGAAGAAGAAGAAGAAGATAAAGAAGGAGGAGAAGAAGAAGACAAAAGAACAGGAAGAAGAAGAAGAAGACAAAGAACAGGAAGAAGAAGAAGAAGAAGAAGAAGAAGAAGAAGAAGAAGAAGAAGAAGAAGAAGAAGATAAAGAAGGAGGAGAAGAAGAAGAGAAAAAGAAAGGGAAGAAGAAGTAGAAGAAGAAGAAGGAAAAAAGAAGAAGAAGCAAGAAGACAAACAGTAAAAGAAGCACAATGCCCTCAGTTGTGAGACGTGCACGAGGAGCCTCACCTGGGCAACCTGTGACGGGGACAGGGCACAAACTTGAACAGCTGGGGTATAGAGTAGAGGAAGTTGAACACCTGGGGCACGAAGAACAGCATCAGGGTCTTGCTGAAGTGAGCCAGTATGGCCACCACCGCGAAGGTCATGCCCGCAAAGTAGCAGAACGTGTCGCCCACAAACACCTTGGACGGGTACCTGCAACACGGCCAGCCAAACGTCATGCCAGGAAAGTTGTGCCCCTTTACCCCACCCCCCACCCCCACCACCCCACCCCCATATACAGTCATGCAACACAGATTGTAAAGGGGTAACTGCAACAAAGACAGAGAAATGCTATTCCTACAAAAAAAAAAAAAAAAAACTCCCCTCCATCCCCCCCACCCCCCACCAAATCACCGGATAGACATTTCAAAGGGTACCAATAACAGAGAGACAAATACTGCCCCCCCCCCCCCCAACACACACACACACATATGCAACATATATATAATACTGGGCAATGTCCCCATTTTTTAGCCCCATCAGTTCACTGACCTCAAATGGTATGCGAAAGTGTGTGTACATGTGCATGTGAGCATGCATGCATGTGTGTGTCCAGACGGAATGAACTTGAAGTGTGCACTATGTTGGCATATCCACATATCAGTTCATTCCGAATTATGCCAGTGTATAAACACACACACACATTCTTCTATCGTCTGACGACAGCGAACCGATGGGGCTAAAAGTGGACACAGCCATATACTGCCCCAGAAATGTGGTCCCTTGCAGGCACCATTCTAGAGGGGTCTGTATTTCATGTTAGTGCAATCATACATACACTACTCCAGTTGAGTAGCATGTGCACACACACACACACACACACACACACTCACACACATGCACACATGCACACATGCACGCACACACGCACACGCACACATACACACACACACACACACACACACACACTCACACACATGCACACATGCACGCACGCACACACACACACACACACACACACACACACACACACACACACACACATGCGCACATTCCAACAGTTTGTCAGGCAAATAAATAAGTAAAACTAAAAGCTCACTGCTGAAAAGGATAATAACATGCTTTTGTGTGCATATCAAATCGAAAACAAAAAACAGAGAGAGAGAGACAGAGAGGCACAGAGAGAGGCAGAGACAGACAGAGAGAGACAGACAGACAGACAAAACAGACAGACAGCGTCACAGACACTGACAGACAGACAGAGACAGAGAAAAAGAGGCAGACAGGCAGACAGAGAGACAGAGGCAGGCAGGCAGACAGAGAAAGACAGACAGACTGGCATGGAAGGAAAGAGACAGACAGACAAGACACACACAGAGCAGACACAGAGAGAGACAGTGAACAGCACAAGGACAGACAGACAAGCAGAGAGTATTATAGGAGACTGGGAAAGACATACACACTGACCAGTTGTAGAAGAGCAGTGCAGTGGTGACGCCCAGAAAAGGCATCAGGAAATAAATAGAGAACACGTGGGCCTGGTGCTGGTCACCTGCACACACACACAAACACACACACACAATGTATATACATATATATACACACACACACACACACACACATGTACATGCATACACAGATATGCATGCATACATACACATGTACACACACACACACACTTTATTGTTACATTCATGCATTTGGCTTCTACAACTGCTGTTGCACATTAAAAAATTATGATTCTGTCATGAATGGAACTGCATTACAATGATGAGAATTGAAGGCTGGCCGACATACAATGAAAATTGCTACGCGTATTCAGTTTCCAATCTAAGTATATATATATATATAATGTATGTGAGAAAAGACAGATACCACAGGACTATACCCACTACCTGTGCAAACCTGAACATTCTGTGAAGTTGTGCAAGAGGACAGAGAGGTGATCCAAGACTAGGCTTTTTCCAGACTTACCTGAGACTGAGAGTTCAATGAAGTCGCGCAAGAGGACAGACAGACAGACAGACTGGCAGACAGACAGATGAATGAAGACTACCCTTATTCCAGACTTACCTGAAAGTTCCATGAAGTTGTGCAGGATGGCAGACAGACAAACAGACAGATGAACCAAGACTACCCTTTTCCAGTCCTCACCTGAGAGTTCAATGAAATTGTGCAGGACAGACAAACAGACAGATGAACCAAGACTACCCTTTTTCCGGTGGTTACCTGAGAGTTCAATGAAGTTGTGCAGGACAGACAGACAAACAGACAGATGAACCAAGACTTCTATTTTTCCAGTGGTTACCTGAGAGTTCAATGAAGGTGTACAGGACAGACAGACAGACAGACAAACAGACAGATGAACCAAGACTACCCTTTTTCCAATGGTTACCTGAGAGTTCAATGAAGTTGTGCAGGAGGACAGACAGACAGATGATCCAGGACTGTCCCACTTCCAGTCCATTGACCCCAGACAGAATGTTGATGGCGTTGGTGCAAAACACAGCCAGCATGCCCATGTACACATAGTACAGCACACCTGCAACACAAACATGTACACATAGTACAGCACACCTGTAACGCAAACATGTATATATAGTACAGCACACCTATGACATGTATAGTACAGCACACCTGTGGCACTAGCATGTACACATACTGACATAGGACAGCACACCTGTAACACAAACATGTACACATAGTACAGCACACCTGTAACTCAAACATGGACACATAGTACAGCACACCTGTAACACTACAGCACACCTGTAACACAAACATGTACAATGTCATAGTACAGCACACGCAAACACACACACACACACACACACACACACACACACACACACACACACACACACACACACACACACACACAACACACACACACACACACACACACACACACACACAAAGCATGGGATGTGTAAGAGAAGCTTCACGCTAAAACTAGCATGGGACATGTAAGTGAGACTTCCCACTATACTAACATGGGGCATTTTCTTTCTTTTCTTTTCAACAAATTTAACACCTAAAACAGACAGCAAGTGGGTGCAATTAATTACCCCTGAAGAGATGAGCAAAGTACAATTCAGTTCTACTAAAGCATCAGTACCACTGTGCATCCCTTTACCTAAATCCAGGTCAAAACCGAAGAGGAATCGGAACGGCTTGGGGACGATGATGGTGGTGGAGTTGAAGTTGACAAAGTAGACGGTCAGCAGAGGGAGAGAAGCCATGGTGGGCAGCAGAAGCTTGTGTCTCCATTTCAGGTTCAAAACGTCGTCAGCAAAGCCCAGGAATATCATACAGCAAATGGACAGTAGGGCTGCCAGGTACTCAATGTACTGTGAACATACACCGAGCAAGGTACTCAACACACTGTGAACACACACCGAGCAGGGTACTCAACACACTGTGAACACACACAAGGTACTGAATATACTGTGACACACATAGCAAGGTATTCAACACACAGTGAACACACACAAGGTACCAAATGTACTGTGAACACACATAGCAAGGTACTCAACACACTGTGAACACACAAGGTACTGAATGTACTGTGAATACACACAGCAAGGTACTCAACACACTGAACACACAATAAGATATTGAATGTACTGTGAACACAAACAGCAAGGTAGTAAAAACACTGTGAACACACACACAACAAGGTACTCAGCCTTACAACACCTAGAAATATTTAAACCAGTTTACTAAGCCTTACAACACCCAGAAATATCTAAACTAATTTACTAAGCCTTACAACATCCAGAAACATTGGAAAACTGGAGGTACTTTGAAGTTAATGCCTCTGGCTTCTTCTTTTCTTTTTCCCTCTGGCATTTTTATTATTTTTATTATTGTTAAACCTTGCAAAGTCTTACTTCGTGGTAGGGAAACTTCCCCGTCTTGTTTTCCGCCAGATGCTTGTAGAATGGGACAGGTATGAAGAGAAACATGATGATGAGATAGACAGCCCCGCAAATAACACCCATGGACTCTGGTCTGAAATAATCACATTCAATAAAGAGTGCAACTGTCACTTTCAAGTAATAAAGTATGCATCTTGTCTGTGTGTGTGTATATATATGTAATGGTGTATCACACTCCGAGCACCGTTTTCCGGCACCTTCCTCCAAACTTTGCCAGATTTAGTTATGCCACTGAAGGAGCACTCTTTATCTCTGCACAGCTGTCCACTGATGCGGTCAGCACCCTCCAAAAGGTTTGGGTACTGATAAAACTGTGGAAGCAACCTAGCGCCCAAGCACACATGCAAACATAAGACACATCCACCCCAGGTAAAAAAAAAAAAAGAGTTCCATCTTGATTCAAATGATTTTTGTTTGATTTGAGCTGGCGTAAGCAACATGGTCAGTTATAAAACAAACATCTGATATAATTTGAGTTGTTTGTAACAAACTTACTACTGTTTGAGCACCAACAAAAAAACTGCTCATTAGCTGACAGTTTTCTGGACCCTATGGTGTAATACGGCAGTGGTTGAAGGAAGGATGTCGTAAAGCAGTGCTTGGAGTTTGATGGTGTATGTGTGTCCGCATGCGTGTGTGTGTGAGTGTGTGTGTGTGTGTGTGTGCATGCATGAGCATGCATGCATTACTCTGTGTGTGTGTGTGTGTGTGTGTGTGTGTGTGTGTGTGTGTGTGTGTGTGTGTGTGTGTGTGCTCAAATAGGTTCACGCATTTTCTGATGCAATTATGTCACGAAAGCAACCAATCTCTGTCCAGCACGTCAAAACCAAAACTAGAGCATACGACACTTACACTTTTTCCTTCGATCTCTTGCTAAGATCGATGCCAAACAGGTTTGCCTTGATGAACATTTCCCTAAACTTTGGAATGATGTTGAAACAAACCAAAAACCCAGCCACAGACATAACTGCGTTAGTGGCGAGGGTTAACCCGCTGTCTCCGAGCTCCATAGTGTTGAACTTGTGGAACCACGGTCAATCGGTTGCCATCTTTAATCTCGCGAGATTTTGTGGAAGCTCTTCAGAGCAAAAGTACAAAATTGGTGAGAGAAGGGGATTTGTGGGAAGGATTATTGAGGCTCGGGTCGGGTTTGCCTTCCATTAAAAAATTATAAAACGGAAAATACCTAGATTGAGAGGAAAAGACAAATACCCTAGTTTGTTCACTGTTTTTCCACCAATCATACTGCTCCGGGTTCTTCGTTCCGATGCGTTGAAATCGCTTTCCACAGGTGTATACCGAAAACCAATGAAAACAAAAAATGACTGAGGTTCACTGAAGGGCGACCGCTTATTTATTTTGACACTAACACAGAGTATGCAAATTTTCGGGGTAATCCCCTTTGTGAAGCCACAAAATGAAGCTTAAACAGGTAAACGGTAAAAAACAACAACAAAAAAAATGAAAGAAAAAAACACACGAAAAATCAGAGTAAAAACGTATCTTGTTTTGGGTCAGTTTTTGTCGCTTGTTCAGTCTGGACAAAAAGTCAACCAAAAGAAGACTTTTTTGTTTTTTTCTCTCTTATTTTCCATCGTTTTTAACCGTTTATCATCTTGTGGCTCGACAAAGGGGATTTCCCCGAAAACTGGCACACTGTGTGTCCGTGGCAGAATAGATAAGCGTTTGTTTGAACCTTTTTGTGTTTGGATCTTGTTTTACTGAGAACGCTAGATTCGGTTTCAGATTATTTTTTTTTTATTTTTTTTTTTTAGTGAAGTTATATTTCAGAAAACCAATCAGTCCTGCAATCCAGATATGTACAGACCCAGCTAAACCCAACTAAACATTTTTGGAGACAGTCGTGCTTTATTGGTGTCATGTACTCCTTTACTGTTTTGACAGTAGACTGATTTTAAAATGACTCAAACTGATACTGATAACAAAACTGATACGGATTTAAAAAATCTCGGTACCCAAATTCAATAGTGCGGGTCGGTTTGACGAACTCGGACTGCTAACGGGTACTCTTGCACTTTATGAAGACTATATCGATTGTGATTTGCCAGCTTTCACTGACTTCATTGTTCGATTCCTATTTACTAAAAATTAGCCTGTCTGACCTGGGTAATATCCAAGGAAGCGGTCGGAACTTCCTGTGGCATTTTATACGCCATTTTAGGTCACAAATATCACCAGACTCATCACTAACCAAACAGGGTCGTATCGAGCGAACAAACACAAACACAAAATTTGCAACAACAACAACAACAAAGGGGAATCTGTTTTCGTGCCTTTCGGTGTGCAATTAATACACCCCTTTTAGACATTTGATATAGATCTAGTCTCCCAGGTGTACATGACGCTTCCTGAGTGCTGCTGTCGGCAAAACAACCGATCGTGTGCCCACCGGCAATATTTACACTTACAGACTGTAATCAAACTCACTTTTGATGCAAATGCTGTCTTCATTCGCTAGATATGACCCGGTTTGAGTGATTTCGGCGACAGATGGTATCCGGCCGCTGTGACCCAAAATTGCGTTTAAAATGTCCCAGAAATGTCCAACTTAGCAGCCTTTCAAGCGGGGGAATGGGGGAAATTTAAAAAATAAAAATAAAGTGGGGGAGCGGGGGGGAGGGAGGGGGAGGGGGGCGGAACTTGATACAAAGCTTTTGGAAAATCTATGTAGATCTGTGTGGCATTATTTCAGTTGTTTGGTTGTAATGTAAAGGTAGCATTTCGAGGACAATCACTTGTACACTGTTCCCAGTAACTGAGCAATGCAAGGGCTATGCCTACGAATGTTGTCTGGATTGGGTGAGTTTCTGGGGAAGAGTGAGGCAGCTACGGTGAGCAAGTATACAGCCTCACACATGTATCACACAGGGATTCGGGGCATTAGAGATGCATTTAACACGAAGTTTCTATCTATCCACTGTTTTGATTTTTCTTTGAGCCTCACACACGTATCATAGTGTAAGGATTCGGCGCTGGCATTAGAAACGCATTTAGCTAACAAATTTGTATCTTTCCATTGCCGTTTTGGTTTATTTATTTATTTATTTTTGAAGCTCACGCATCGTGACATGTATCAAACCGGGATTTGGCGCATTAGAAATACATTTAACAAGTTTCTACGGCGCATTAGAAATACATTTAACAAGTTTCTATCTTGTCATTGTTTTGGTTAATGTTTGAGTCTCAGACAAGTATGATACAGAGATTCGCCGCTTAAAACTGCATCGAAACAAGTTTCATTTTTTTCATAGTTTTGATTACCGTTTGAGTCTGTTACTGTTTGAGCCTTCCATGTATCATCAAAGGGATTCTGCGCACTCGAAACACATTTAGCTGAAGTGCTGCTTTACGTCCACAGAAACTGTAGGTTTATTAGGGAAGGGAGCCCAGGACGTCCACCGCGACTTTCACACAGCTCTTGAACTCTGAATACATTTGAAGTTTCCCTCTTTTTGATGTTGATTATTCTTTGAGCGGCACGCACACACACAAATCAATAATGTATGGGACTTTGAATACACTTGAAAGTTTGCGTCTTTTATATGTTGATTATTCTTTGAGCGGCACGCACACAAAGGGAATTAATTGGGTTTTTGTGAAATATTCCTAGTCTTCCATTGATTTGTTATTCTCCCTGAAAGGGGAGTGGGCCGATCCTGGAGGTACTGCAATACCAGGCCAACCCGTGGCGAAGGCGGAGCAAGCCCCTGACACTTCGCCGAGGTTCAAAAATCAGTTTAATATCGAAGCCCCCATATAGGGAGCGTATCAGATATTAAGCTGATAAGAACAGATACTACACTTTGATCTTAGCCAAAAGGCCGAGAAGCGATAAAAGTCAACGCGTTCAGAAGACTTCCCCAAGCGAAAGACAGTGTCTACAATTGTGCGGTTTGTGTTATACATACATGGAAAAGTTTTGAGATTAATTCAATTTTTAATTTTTAGCCATTGGTTTAGTTTATAAGCATACATATATTTGTTTGTATGTTCTGGTTACAATATTTTGTCACGAGCTTACCAGGGAAAGCATTAAATACTGCGTGTACCAACTGTATCCCGCGAGACAGTGTTACCAGAAATAGCTTTCTCAACCCAAACCGAGGCTGTTTTGGCCAAGGGCGATAATCCTCACAACGATCTGGTGAAGACGAGAGAGTAGCCTGTCCTTAGAAATATAGTCTATACAGCTTCCCAAACTATTTATCTATCTATCTTGCCAGCCAGCTAAACAGTTAAGCATTCCAACAGCATAAGAGGGCCAAAATGACCAATTGTTAATACACTACGATAATACACTACGAGCAACAAGGTGGAGACACAGAGGGGAGACATCGCGGCAGAAACAGAGAAATCGAAATATATTCAGTGACGAAAGCCTGTGAATCAAGAGAAAAGTTACAAAAACAATAATTAACAAATTATGAAAAAACACAATATAGATACCAACTACGCATCCCAAATTGTAAAAGATTTTGATACACCAACTAGAAAAACAAAACAAAAATACTATCCGTGGACGTAGAGCAACATTGCTTAGGCATTGGTCACAGTTTGTCCGGCGGCCTAACTGATATGTCATCCCCGCGACATCCGAGGACATTAAACTCTACATCATTATCGAGTCACTGAGTCGAGGTGGCCGTCCTGGGCTCCCGTCCCTAATAAACCTCGCAACCGTCATTGGTACACGTATGTCTACACGCTCAAAACTCTCCCCAGAGCTCAGGAGATGAGCGAAAGTCGAGGTGGCCGTCCTGGGCTCCCCGTCCTAATGAGGCTTAAGCCCGTCCTTAACTTGGCGAATGTTTGTTTGCCGAACATACTTCGGACAGCATGATCGAAAATGTAGGCTAAAGTCAAGTCAAGTCAATATACTTTCATCATCCCTCACTCAGGGTAATTCAACTAACTACTATCTTGTTTTGGGTCTCCGAGACAAGGCTGCGCCTCCCACAGGTCAACAAATAAAGAAATTCCCCCCGAAGCGAGTGAGATAGCAGTTAATTGAATTACCCTGTGAGGGATGATGAAAGTATACTGACTTGCCTACATTTTCGACCATGCTGTCTGCTGCGTGTCAGCCGCAAGTTCGGGCCGAAGCTTGCATCTCATTACAAACCAGTTGAGAACGAAGTAAAGTTTGGACTGTCCAAACCGTGTTCAGCGAACTAAAAGTTCAGTTAAGAAACGAATCATAGTTCGTCGAAGTGTCCGAAGTATGTCCGGCGAACAAACATTCGCCCAGTTAAGAACGGGCTTTATGGATTCTGTGGACGTAAATCAACATTGCTTAGGCAGTGGTCACAGTTTGTCCGGCCCGTGTCAACCCGATATCCGAGGACATTAAACTCTGCATCATTATCGAGTCACTGAGTCGAGGTGGCCGTCCTGGGCTCCCGTCCCTAATAAACCTACCGTTTCTGTGGACGTAAAGCAACACTCAACCAAACACACGAGTGTAATAGACTAGTACCAGAACGAATGAACTGGTAGCAGATGTTAGGGCGAAGGGTGTGTGGTCGTATCACTTGCTGGACAGTGAGTTTACGACATCTTCCTCCGACCACCGCCATATTTGATTACGGCATAGGTCTCGGAAAACTCCCAGCTTAAGCCCGTTCTTAACTGGACGAATGTTTGTTCGCCCGAACATACTTCGGACACTTCGACGAACTATGATTCGTTTCTTAATTGAACATTTAGTTCGCCGAATATGGTTCGGACAGTCCAGATTTTACTTCATTCTCAACTGGCTTGTAATGAGATGCAAGCTTCGGCCCGAACTTGCGGCAGACGCGCAGCAGACAGCATGATGGAAATGTAGGCTAAAGTCAAGTCAAGTCAGTATACTTTAATCATCCCTCACAGGGTAATTCAACTAACTACTATCTCATTCTGGGTTCTCCGAGACAAGGCTGCGCCTTCACAAGTCAACACAAGTCAACAAATAAACAAATTGCCTTCGAAGCGAGTGAAGAACCTAGCGACACCGTCATCCATTTTTATTTTTGTTTTTTTTCTCCATTTACAGGAGAGCTCTGCTCCCTGTTAGAGTTGACCCGAAAGTGGGGGATGGGGGGGGGTGGGGGTGGGAATTTAGGTGACCCAAAAGTGCTTGAGGGGCTTGGTGTCATTTAAGTGGAATTTGGACATGTAGAGTTGACCCAAAGGGGGGAGGGGGGGGGGTTAGGTGACCCAAAAGTGAAGGGCTGGTGA
>CAUZXP010000195.1:90176-102676 GCA_963584105.1 Alviniconcha strummeri
AAACTGACATTTATATCGTCTGCGCTGTTACTATGGTAACTACAGAAGCGGCGACAGTAGCGGTTACAGACCGTACTGACGTCATGGGGTACTACAAGGTGAACACCAGAGAACACTGCCGAAGACTCTGCTGGTACCGGAAACTGTGCACGCGCTACAGTTACAGGCGAGCGATGACGTCATCGTGGGTTAACTGTCTCCTGCATGCCTTCCCTTTACAAGGTCAGTTTTTGATCCTCTCTCTCTCTCTCTCTCTCTCTCTCTCTCTCTCTCTCTCTCTCTCTCTCTCTCTCTCTCTCTCTCTCTCTCTCTCTCTCTCTCTCTCTCCGCTCTGCAAACATATGTATATATATATAAATATATACATGCTTATGTGGACAATGTAATGAATATATAATTATTGGTAGAGACTGCATTAGCCCGTTGTAGATTTGGCTGAAGTTGTATATTTTGGGTTCTGCGACTGAGTCTCTTGTCCCCCATTGAAAGGGGCTGTTGGCCTGTTCAGTTAAATCTCTCTCTCTCTCTCTCTCTCTCTCTCTCTCTCTCTCTCTCTCTCTCTCTCTCTCTCTCTCTCTCTCTCTCTCTCTCTGTTTCTGTGTTTGTCTGTACCTGTCTGTCCTTCCCCCCTCCGCCACTATGTTTCTCAGTCATGTGTCTGCCTCTCTTTCTCCGTTTCTCTGTTGTTTCCTCCCCCACCCCCCCACCCCCCCCCCCTCCCCACGTGTTTCTCTGTCTCTGTTCGTCTCTGTCTGTCTGTATGTCTGTTTTTCCACCGTTTCTTTGCCATGCCTCTCTGTTTCTCTGTCTCTGCCTCTCCGTCTACCTCTCTCTCTGTTTCTCTAGCTGTCTTTGTCTGTCTGCGTGTGTGTCTGTCTGTCTCCCTCTCTGTTTCTCTGTCAGTCTGCGTCTTTCTCCGTTTTTGTGTCCCCCTGTCTGTCTGTCTGTCTGTCTGTTCGTCAACCCTAGTTCATTAGTTACCAGTCCGCCCCGTCTTGTCTGTCTTATTTTCACCAAGAAGTTATAACTTTTGTTGGTGATGAAACGGCAGTACGTTTTTAACGCACAATTCAAATTATATGGGCGAACCGTTAGTTCGCCGAACATATTTCGGACAGTTTGACGAACAATACTTCGTTTGTTAATTGAAATCAGACGAACTTTTATTCACCAAACATGGTGAGAGTGCCCCTTCAGTGGCGTAACTAGTTTTGGCAGAGTGTGGAGGATCATGCAGTACCAGAAAGCGATGCTCGCCGGACAGAATGTGCTGTAGCACATCCACTCAACACGAGATGGACTTTCCCAAACTCCAAGCACTGGTTTACGACATCCTTCCTTCAACCACTGCCGTATTTAGTTACGCCATAGGGTCCAGAAAACTGTCAGCTGACGAGCAGTTTTTTGTTGGTGCTCAAACACTGAGCAGTACGTTTGTTACAAACAACTCAAGTAAAACAAGGCGTGTCATTTATAACCGCCAACAAAGTTTACACCAACACAAATAAAACCACAACCGTTTGAATCGAGACGGAACTCTTTTTTTTTTCTTTTTTGTTTACCCGGGGTGGATGCGTCTCATGTTTACGTGCGTGCTTTGGCGCTAGGTTGGTGGTGAAGTGATGCTTAATGTCCTCAGATGTCAGCTGACATATTAGGGACAAGTTGTGACCAATGCCGAAGCACGGTTCAATAAATCTCTACGTCCACGGAAACCAGAAGGCTCGTTAGGACGGACAGCCCAGGACGGCCACCTCGACTCTCTTTCATGTTGCTTAACGTCCACGGAGGCGAGATGGCCTATTAGGGACGGGCCAACCTCGACTCTCACACAGCTCCTGAACTATGAGGGCGCTACTGAGGCTGCTTCCACAGTCATATTAGTACCCGAACCTTTCGGAGGGCGCTGACCGCGTCGGTGGACAGCTGCCCGGACATAAAGAGTGCCCCTTCAGGGCTCCAGGCGAGATCAAAAGATCAAGAGATCTTAGAGGAGGGAGGTGGAGCTGGACCCTCACTTTTGCCCAGAAGAGATCATGAGTAGGGAGGTGGAGCTGGGCTGAGCAAGTTGGGCGTCTTTTGCTTCGAGTTGTCCAAGTTGTTCATCAACAGCGGTGCAACGGACATTGTCTTAGTGACTCTGTCCAGCACAGCAGTTGAAAGAGCAATTGCACGGTGCACAAGTCGCTGGGCAATGGCGAGGGGACACCGCCTTAACACTTCCATTGTTCTGGCGGCGGTCCACGGTCTCTCCGGTCTTTTTCGGGCGGTTTCCGCAGTCGAGCCAATCACCCTGTCCCCTTCCCACTCTGTCCCCGTCCCTAATAGGTCATCCCGCCTCCGTGGACGTTAAGGAACAGAAAGGCGTAAGTAAATCTGGCAGAGTTTGGAGGAAGGAGGATGCCAGAAAGCGGTGCTCGGAGTGTGGGACTTTCCATCAGCTGGACCTGGGCTGCAGTATGGAGGCTTAACAGTGTCAAAAAAACAAAATTTGTAATTATGTGCACATAATTACAATTATTTTATGTGCACAGAATTACAATTATGTGCACGCAATTATTAATTATCTGCACATCAGACATACACATACAGTTGTGTGTCAAAAGACAAAATTAGTAATAATTAGACATATTCGGAATTAGGTGCAGGTAAATATTAAAACTGAAAGATAAAATGTGTAATTATTAGACATATTTGCAATTATGTGCAGGTAAATATAAACTTTTTGTCTTTTGACGCCAGTCAGCCGCCATACTCCGGCTCGGAGCGTGGGTCAGTACTGAGGTGGCCGGTGGTCACCCAAATCACAAACCTGTAACCCAGCCACTTAACCGCCGGAGACGGCGCCATCCAAACTAACTTTGACACGGAGCCGAGGTGTCAGTGACAGATCGCCATTAGCCAGTCAGCGCGCTCAGACAAAAAACACGTTGTTTTCTGTTTTTGTTTGTTGTTTGTTTGTTTGTTGTTTTTCGATCGCTAGTTCAGTGTATCCGGCTGGCAGGATCATCCTTCCGGCCTCAATCTCTCCATCCCTCTCTCCCTCCCTCTCTCAGTGTCCCTCCCTCTCTCCCTCCATCTTTCCCTCCCTCCCTCTCTCCCTCCCTCTTTCCCTCCCTCTCTCCCTCCCTCTCTCCCTCCCTCTTTCCCTCCCTCTCTCCCTCCCTCTCTCCCTCCCTCTCTCCCTCCCTCTTTCCCTCCCTCTCTCCCTCCCTCTTCCCTCCCTCTCTCCCTCCCCTTTCAGCACTGACTCACACACGCACACACGGCACACAACACTGACACAAACGGCACTAACATACACACCGTACGCACACACTGACACACACTGACGCGCGCGCACATACACACACACACACACACACACACACACACACACACACACACACACACACACACACACACACACACACACACACACATAACACACACACACACACACACACACACTGACTCTCTCTCTCTCTCTCTCTCACACACACACACACACACACACACACATGCACGGACACCCCCCCCCCACACACACACACACAAACCGCTCACACACACACACACACACACACACACACACACACACACACACACACACACGCTCTCTCTCTCTCTCTCTCTCTCTCTCTCTCTCTCTCTCTCTCTCTCTCTCCTCTCTCTCTCTCTCTCACGCACGCACGCACGCACGCACGCACACACACACACACACACACATACACACACACACACGCTCTCTCTCTCTCTCTCTCTCTCTCTCTCTCTCTCTCTCTCTCTCTCTCTCTCTCTCTCTCTCCCTCTCTCACGCACGCACGCATGCACGCACGCACGCACACACGCACGCACGCACGCACGCACGCACGCACGCACGCACACACACACACACACACACACACACACACACACACACACACGGCCGTTCACTCACAGTACAGTGCTATGCCATTATTTTAGTTCCCCAGCAGCCGCAAGCTGACCCCTCCCTGCACTGACCTGATTCTAGACATTCCAATCCGTGACCTAGCTGGCTGTGGCACTGCGCTCATCTAGGCCTACTTTCCGCTTGCTGGCGCTATCCCGTCCCTAATAAGCCTTATGGTTTCTGTGGACGTTAAGCACCATGTTTACTTACTTGCTGGCGCTGGTCAGCAGGCAGTTTCTGCCTCTTTTAACTCGGTCTCCTGTGCAGCTAATACTTCCGGCCTTCATTCTGCTTACTTGCGCCGGTCAGCTGGACGCTCAGTTTCTGCCTCTTTTTACTCTGTCTTACTTGTGTGCAGCCGACACTTTCCCGGATTAACAATGTGTACAGTGTGACCTTGAATCTAGGAACCACAAGTGACTGGTTGTGTTATCAGTTAGATTATTCTGTGTTGGTCAGCAGAGATTATTCTGTGTTGGTCAGTAGAGATTATTCTGTGTTGGTCAGTGATGTGTTTTGTGACGATGCCTATCTAGCAGAGTTCCTATCACCATGTCGTTCGTTGAGCATTCCTACTCTGTGCACTGTGAGAAAGTAAACTGTATGTGTAGACTGATATGCGGTGAAAGGGTGAGAAGACAGATCAAACATAAACTGACGACGCTGAAACTGTGTGCAACTTACGTCAAAGAACTGAATATTCATCATGGACTTGATACTGTTCGCGACAAGGAAGACGAACACTCGAAAGGTCTGTGCACAAAATGCTACCAAAGACTTATGGCATGCAAACGTGCCAGCAGTTCTGCAAAGAGTGGCACAAAAACAGCAAGTGACCACGCGGCAGCCGACATTGAAAAAGCAAAGCGTGTATGGACCAAGTTCAACCCAGAGGTATCTGCCACTCAATGCACCGCATGTAGCCACTTTGACACGCAATGCAAAGGCGGCCGACCGAAAAAGCTCAAAGTTGGTGCTCCTAAAAGATCGGCAGCAGGCAGCAGAAGTGACAGTGTGGCTGACACAGAGTTAGACTACAGTTCTGTGACAGACTTAGACTTCGGTAGTGTGGCAAACAAAGAGTTAGACTGCGGTAGCGTGACAGACATAGAGCTAGACTGTAGTAGTGTGGCAGACAAAGAGTTAGACTACGGTGGTGTGGCAGACAAAGAGTTAGACTGCGGTAGTGTGACAGACAAAGAGTTAGACTGCGGTAGTGTGGCAGCTGACAAAGAGTTAAACTGCGGTAGTGTGGCAGACATCGAGTTAGAGACTGTCAGTAGTAGTGTGGCAGACAAAGAGTCAGATTGCGGTAGTATGACAGACATAGAGTTAGACTGTAGTAGTGTGGCAGACAAAGAGTTAGACTGCGGTAGTGTGACAGGCCCTTCAACATCAACATCCATCAAGAAACGAAGAACAGCTGACACTGACGACTTCCCCCATCATGACAGACAAAACGCCGCCTCCGAAAGTCCCGTTAAAAACTGTGGCCACATCACCATTCCCTTTTCAGAAACAGAAAGAACTGAGACAACACGAAAACACCCAAGCACCTCTCAGTAGCGGCAAACGAAGAAGCCTATCTCACAAAGCTCTCTAAACTAAAGATACAAGAGCCTGACTCCAGAAAGACACTGAGAAACCACTGCCATTGCGGCGTACATCAAAAGAAGAAACCATCACACACATAGGCGAGAGTATAATCAACAAAACTGCGGACCTGACTCTGCAGGAAAATCACATAAGACGTAGGGCATCAACGATAAGCGAGAAGTTCGCTACGTTAAATACACTATGTTCAGCCGCTCATGCCAACATTTCTCACACAAGACCCGTTACAGAAGATCGCATCAACACTCTTGACAGGGACATCTCACGTTACATGTCATTCTACCGGACAGAATTTCACAGGGTATGCATCACTCCAAAACAACACTTGCTGGAACATCACTATGTCCCGTTCATGCGTCCACACGGTTTTGTCAAACTCCAAGCACTTGTGATAATGATAAAGTGTTGCTTAAAGTCCTCGGATGTCGGCTGACATATTAGGGACAAGCTGAGACCAGTGCCGAAGTATGGTTCAATAAATCTTTACTTCCACGGAAGCCAGAAGTCTCTTTAAGACGGACAGCCCAGGACGGCCACCTCGACTCTCACACCGCTCCTGAACTATGTCAGGGACTGGTTTACGACATCCTGCCTTCACCCACTGTCGTATTTAGTTACGTCATAGGTGTGGGGTTTTGGTCTGGGACTGCACGGAGAGCAGGGGGGTGAGGAGGTGCACCAAACTCTAAACACTGGTTTACGACATCCTTCCTTCAACCACTGCCGTATTTAGTTACGCCACAGTGTCCGAAAACTGTCAGTTAACGAGCAGTTTTTGTTGTTGTTGGTGGTGGTGGTGGTGGTGCTCAAACAGTAGTAAGTTTGTTACAAACAAGTCAAATAAAACAAGGCGTGTCATTTATAGCCGCCAACAAAGTTTACACCAGCACAAATAAAACCGCAATCGTTTGAATCGAGACGGAACTCTTTTTCTTACCATTGGTGGATGCGTCTCATGTTTACATGCGTGCTTTGGCGCTAGGTTGATGAGTTGATGCTTAATGTCCTCAGATGTCATTTGACATATTAGGGACAAGTTGTGACCAATGCCGAAGCACGGTTCAATAAAAGCCACATACGTAAGGTGTATGCGTGTTTAGCTGTAACCTGCCACCTGCACTTTTGGCAGAATGACCGGGATTTTTTACGTGCTACTGTGGTAACACGGGGGTGGAACGGATACCGAAATAAGAGTCAGCACAGAAAGTCGACCCTGGAGAAGAAAATTCTCCCGCCGTTCCAGCAGGGATTCGAACCCGCGACCTTTCAATCAGGCGCTCTAACCACTGAGCTATCCCCGCCCCCGGCGCTAGGTTGCTTCTACAGTCATATTAGTACCCGAACCGTTCGGAGGGCGCTGACCGCGTCAGCTGCGCGGAGATAAAGAGTGTCCCTTCAGTGGCGTAACTAAATCTGGCAGAGTTTGGAGGAAGGTGCCGGAAAGCGATGCTCGGAGTGTGGAGGTGCACATGACGCGGCAGTGTCCAGTCGGCTGAAGAGACGTGCGTTGTGGATCAGTGAAAAGCGAGGAAGAGAAGTTGCCTGTCATCATAGTTCAGAAGCTGTGTGAGAGTCGATCGAGGTGGACGTCCTGGGCTGTCCGTCCTAACGAGCCTTCTGGTTTCCGTGGACGTAAAGATTTATTGAACCGTGCTTCGGCATTGGTCACAACTTGTCCCTAATATGTCAACTGACAGCTGAGTACGTTAAGCATCACTTCATCGTCATTGCCTGTCATCATGACTGAACACGTGTATGGTTTCCCCGACTCTGCAAGGTGTTGCTGTGACAGCCGTGCCAACCACATAGAAGAAAGCCGCGGATTGACAATCGTAGGCTCTGTTTCCACGGACTGACAATCGTAGGCTCTGTTTCCACGGACTGGCAATCGTAGGCTCTGTTTCCACGGACTGACCTTCGTAGGCTCTGTTTCCACGGACTGACCTTCTTAGGCTCTGTTTCCACGGACTGACCTTCGTAGGCTCTGTTTCCACGGACTGACAATCGTAGGCTCTGTTTCCACGGACTGACAATCGTAGGCTCTGTTTCCACGGACTGACAATCGTAGGCTCTGTTTCCACGGACTGACAATCGCAGGCTCTGTTTCCACGGACTGACAATCGTATGCTCTGTTTCCACGGACTGATATTCGTAGGCTCTATAGTTCTCACCCCCACCCCCCACCCTCGCCCCCTTCCCCGAGTGCTGCGCACATTTTTTCAAGACTGTGATCTGTAACATTAGTGTTCTCTCCTGATATATAGTATGCTTTGAACATTGACATGGCATCTTTTATCACAACGTTCCTGGAACATTGACAAGGCATCTTTTATCACAACTGATGTGCCTGGAACATTGACAAGGCATCTTTTATCAAAACATGCCTGGAACATTGACAATGCATCTTTTATCACAACTGACGTGCCTGGAACATTGACATGGCATCTTTTATCACAACGTTCCTGGAACATTGACATGGCATCTTTTATCACAACGTTCCTGGAACATTAACAAGGCATCTTTTATCACAACATTCCTGGAACATTGACATGGCATCTTTTATCACAACGTTCCTGGAACATTAACAAGGCATCTTTTATCACAACGTTCCTGGAACATTAACAAGGCATCTTTTATCACAACTGACGTGCCTGGAACATTGACAAGGCATCTTTTATCACAACTGATTCTTTGGACGAACTGTGTTCGTCTTCTGGATTACTGACACAGTTTCTGACGGCATCAAGTTTCGAGACCGATTGTGACTGCCAGGTAAGTCTAACTGAGATTCTGAGCGATGCCCATTGTAGTGACATCCTTTGCGGCTAGAATGACTGACTTTCAGCACCGACAAAAGTATTTTGGTTCACTTATCACCGTTTGAAAATGCACGTTTTTTCACGAAATACGTCTTGCTTTGCCGAAGCTAGCTAGCATGGTACTTCCCCTTGTTCAAGTCAGTGACACACGCTGTCTGCAATGATTTATGTCTGCATGTTTGGCATGTAGAGAAAGAGATTACTTCTTCGCTTCAAAATGTGTGTCATAGCGAGAAAACAACTTTGAAGCATAAAAAGCAGTGTACCGCGGAAATTTCCTTTCGGTGTTGCTTAAAGGACTAGTCTAAGGTTTGGGGTGATTTTTGACACGATTTCCGTTAAAGCTCGCTGAGAACGACGATGTAAGTGAAATTGTGATCTGAGGGTTATAAATGCACGGGAAAAAAGAGAGGATTTTTCTGTCGTACCAAAAGCGTCGCCGTAACGCCAAAATCATGTGCACATATGCGCATTACGTCACTCTGGGGAGTCGCTGCAGAATGGCCAGCTAGAGCTCCGAAGCTGAAGCTGATATATGGCCCGAGACCCACTAGGATACAGTCGTATCAATTTGAGCCTGTCACTGTCAGGCAGGATTCTGAATGAGTACCAGAACCATGATCGCGTCAGCAGCAGAATTGCCAGAATTGGCAATACGGACTGGTAAGTAATCCATTTTCCTCACCACAGATGATCATGTATCGGTCGGCCTTTTGTATTGCGATGAGTCGACTGAAGTGTCTCGTTTGATCGATGTTTTTGTTGTTTTGATTTTTGTTGTTGTTCTTGTTGTTTTTCCTTGCCGCTTGATCAGACATGACTGATCTATGACAGAATTTCAGTCAAGTTAATTTTCACATTTTTCTATGTACCACGATATAAATTATTATTATATATTACTTCCAAGGTTGTGAGTAATGTGACTAAATCATCAGCGAGTGACGATTTGCTTTATGTAAATTGCAATGTAACAAACCGAACACAAACTTGCTTTCGGTCAACGCAAGTCGTAGACTGTTTACCTGTGTGTGGGTACTAGTGTTATATTGTAGGCCCTTTTATTTCTTTGTTGCTATTGTTGAAAGTCTGCTTCGGATATTCGTTTATCGTTCGTTTTGTTTCAGGTGTTCTGCAATCTGCTTTGATGCTTTTTGCACAGAAGAAAATGCTATTGGCTTCAATTCAAATTCCGCTTTGATATATATACGGTATTCAATACAGTTTGCGAAATCGCACTCAGCGAAGTGCTCGCTACACAAATGGGCGTGACTGAGCGCAGCATCAAAGTCAGCTCGTTTGAAATGCGCAAATTGGATCCATTTTCGCCTCACAGCGGTCGATTCCGCATATAACATGCACGAGTCCCCGCGGAATCGACCACTGTGAGGCGAAAATGGATCCAATTTGTGCATTTCAAACGAGCTGACTTTGATGCTGCTACAGTTGTTACAGTTTGCTGCAACACAGTAGGCCGGCATGCTTAGAGCTTTTTGTCAATCATACTCATACACATTGAATGAACAATCTAAGATGGCAATCGCACTGACTCCCAAAACTGACGTCACTTCCGAGAAGGTCACGTGACTGATGGAGAACCCGAGACTGTAGTCTCGGCAACCTTCGGAAAATAAAATCGATAAAAACCTACTTAAACATTTCCTTTTATTTTTTTATTTTTTTATTTTTTTTATTTCATTAAATCTGAAACTAGTCACTCGTTTTTCAGTCACTTCGATGGTCACTTTGCATACTTAAAAACCTTGGACTTTTCGTTTAATGTCCTCGGATGTCGGTTGACATATTACTGAACAAACTGAGACCAATACGTGAGCATGGTTCAGTGTTGCTTTACGTTCACGGAAACCATAAGGCTCGTTAGGACGGAAAGCCCAGGACGGCCACCTCGACTTTCACACAGCTCCTGAACTCTGAACCGCCGAAATGCAGAACTAATTTATAATTCTGGCGAACTCGGGTCCCGCTTAGTCGCACACTGTCCGCTTCAGGCATAAAGCTCGGTGTGTACAGCGCGCTGTTGCCTGATTGTATATAGCGGAACACGCTGAGGTGTGGACTCGCAGCGCACACACACACACACACGCACGCACACACACACACACACACACACACACACACACACACACACACACACACACACACACACACACACACACACTCACACACATTCGCACACCACACACACACACACACACACACACACAAACACACACACACACACACACACACACACACACACACACACACACACACACACTCACACACATTCAACACAAACACACACACACTACACCACACATCCACCCACCCACACCCACACATACACCCACCCACCCACCCACCCACACACACACACCCACACACACACACACACACACACACACACACACACACACACACACACATACACTACACTACACTACACACACACACACACACACACACCCACGCACGCACGCACGCACAGCACGCACGCACGCACGCACGACGCACACACACACACATTCACACACACACACACGCACGCACGCACGCACGCATGCTCCACACACACACACACACACACACACACACACACACACACACACACACACACACACACACACACACACACACGCACACACACACACACATACACACACACACACACACACACACAACACACACACACACACACACACACACACACTACACTACACTACAATACACTACACTACACTACACTACACACACACACACACACACACACACACACACACACACACACACACACACACACACACACACTCCTACACTACACTACACTACACACACACACACACACACACACACACACACACATACACACACACACACACACGCACATATACTCACACACACACACGCACACACACGCACATATACTCTCTCTCTCTCACACACACACACACACACATATCACACACACACACACACACACACACACACACACACACACACACACACACACACACACACACACACACACACACACACACACACACACACACACTCGCATGCCCGCGCCCTGAATCGGACACAAATTCATACCGTGCAGTTCAGACATGACCATATACCGTAATATTCTTCTAGCACCGCACCGCCCCCGCTCCCTCCACTCCCCACCCTGTCACCTCATCAAACACTCCGTCAATCACGACGTTTCAGGCTAGGTAAGTGCTTCGTCGACACTGTAATGCGGCATCTTGTTGGATCAGGAAGTTAAAGGGGCATTCAGACTGTAATGGCGTAGTATATATATTGCTTAGCACCCGCTGCAAATAAGGAAGTGCTGTTCCGTCGCTCCCTTGAAGCAGTTTCATCACACGTTTGCTGATGGCCGTAGCAGACGCTGGAGTGTGCGCACAAATCGATGGTGTACCGGGTAGGCTAAGTATTTCCTTCAAAAGGAATGTTTGAGTTCTTTTATTATTGATCGTTTTTATATAGCGCTATTCTCTGCTCTCGAGCAGACTCACTGCGCTCACGTTGTATGTGACTCTGACTGTATCCTTGTATGGCGCGTATTATTAATATTCACCCAAGTGGTGTACCTGACAGCGGTATTTGGTTGTTGCATGGCTGGTGCCACGTGAAACTGCTGCCGTCTCGGCGCAAGTTATGTGTACACCATTCAACCATGCGCCAGTTTACAGTGTCACTTAATTCAAAGCCAAATAGGTAGGGTGTATGTGTGTTTAGCCGTAACCTGCCACCTGCATTTTGGGGGGTCTTTTACGTGCTACTGCGGTAACACGGGGTTGGAATGGATACCGATTATATAAGAGTCAGCACAGATACTGCAGAACGTTGACCATAGAGAGAAAATTCTACCGCTGCTCCTGCGGGGACTCGAACCCAGGACCTCTTGATCACGAGCCCGACACTCTAACCATTGAGCCACCCCCTCTCCGCGGTCTCCCTTTTCCACAAATCCAAACCTTCAGTCTCTAGATGGCATAAGTTAACCCGCTCCAAGTCTTTAACGGAACTAATAACCTCCTCAGATTTGGCGAAAACAAGATTGATTTATTTGTATAAATTTGAGATACTGTGTAAAGAATCAACACTCAAGGGGAATTAATCAGCGCTCGAAGACGTCACACGAGCACAACAAC
>CAUZXP010000196.1:0-10000 GCA_963584105.1 Alviniconcha strummeri
CACACACACTGTAGTGTCTCTGGAGAGAGAAAAAACGAACAACTGAAACCAGAGCGATGAGCAGAGCGCTCCTGCAGTCAAAAGGACTGAAGCGTGAATTATCTCCCTTGTGCATTGTCTCTCTCTCTCTCTCTGGAGAGATTGAGAACGATTGTTGATTTTGTGTGTGTTTTTTACTTCAAGTTATGCCCGGTCAACCATGATTATTATATCAGCGCGAATATGGGGGGGGGGGGGGGGGGGGGGGGGGGTCTGACAGTATCAAATACCAAAGGCGTAGAAATAGCAAACGTTAACATCTGAAAAGTGAAATTTATATGTAGGGGGGTGAGGAAAGAAAAGGTTATAGGGTCATGGCCCGGAACATGTATACAGTACACTCGGTTACATCCCCCCTACTAAGACCACTTAGTGGCAGAGACACTACATCACACACACACACACACACACACACACACACACACACACACACACACACACACACACACACACACTGTAGTGTCTCTGGAGAGAGAAAAAACGAACAACTGAAACCAGAGCGATGAGCAGAGCGCTCCTAGTGCAGTCAAAAGGACTGAAGCGTGAATTATCTCCCTTGTGCATTGTCTCTCTCTCTCTCTGGAGAGATTGAGAACGATTGTTGATTTTGTGTGTGTTTTTACTTCAAGTTATGCCCGGTCAACCATGATTATTATATCAGCGCGAATATGGGGGGGGGGGGGGGGGGGGGGGGGGGGTCTGACAGTATCAAATACCAAAGGCGTAGAAATAGCAAACGTTAACATCTGAAAAGTGAAATTTATATGTAGGGGGGTGAGGAAAGAAAAGGTTATAGGGTCATGGCCCGGAACATGTATACAGTACACTCGGTTACATCCCCCTACTCAATCATAACCAGCGTCAATCATAACCGTTAATCACATAGCAATAAACAAAATTAAATGGTGTAGGGCAACTAAGAGTTGACTTAACAAACCATCAAAGTGGTACCCAATACATCCACGCACAAAACTGTACCCCTTTTTGCCAGCATACTAATAAAGGCCTGGCTAACTACAAACATCTCCAAAGACCAGACTGTTTGCATTGCAGTTAAAGGGCAAAATGATTACTGCATTTAAGCCAAGTAAACCAGACAGACCCAAATGCTTGAAACGGGACAAAAGGATGAAAAAGAGGATTCCTTGCGTTAATGATGAAAACTCCAAAAGAAACATCTGTATTGTTCTTATTGCATTTCAAAAACCTACTGCCATCTGGGACATAAAAATGGAGGACGCTCCACAATTGGCCGTACAAGACCTCAAAACAACATGTTCGAAAAAAAATAAAACAACACAGCGCACATTGCAACAATCGAATACTACACATTGCATGTCATTTACAACATGAACGGCACACAAGTGATGTCTGCCATCTCAAACCATGATTTCAGTACCAAGCCTTATGTGAAGGACCCGCGGTACGATAAAACGTTTTGCTAGAGAAATGCACACACGAGAATACAGGGCCTTATATAAAGGTTAACACATATACTCGAAATTAAGGGGGCGGGGATAGCTCAGTGGTTAGAGCGCCGGACTCGTGATTGAAAGGTCGCGGGTTCGAATCCCTGCTGGAACGGCGGGAGAATTTTCTTCTCCAGGGTCGACTTTCTGTGCTGACTCTTATTTCGTATCCGTTCCACCCCGTGTTACCACAGTAGCACGTAAAAAATCCCGGTCATTCTGCCAAAAGTGCAGGTGGCAGGTTACAGCTAAACACGCATACAACTTACGTATGTGGCTTTTATTAAACCGTGCTTCGGCATTGGTCACAACTTGTCCCTAATATGTCAAATGACATCTGAGGACATTAAGCATCAACTCTTCATCATCACTCGAAATAAACGTAACTCTCACTCATAGACAACACAACGCTCAGTGACCTGATGTGGACCCTGTCCCATTACTACTCAAATGAACATATATAATGCTATGAAGTAATACCAGATAAACGGTCAAGCCGTCAAAGTGCGATCATGATGAAATAAATATACACAGTAGTGCAACGCAACATTATGGTCGCCACACTGCTCTTCGAGGTATGTTGGCAGCATTGGGGTTTACCCCTTTGTTCAGTCGGGTGGAGCGCCTGAGTACAGGTTTGACTCTGACTGGCGGTGCGTCAGCTGCATGAATGGGTGCAACGGGAATGGGTGCAGCGGCAATGCGGGCAGCAGGAATGGGTGCGGGAAGAGGCAAGCCAACAGTCGCAGGCCGACCCAGCCAGAACTCACCCCGATCAGGGTACTGTGGGCTGGCCTGAGCAGGTGTTTCCCGTGTCGGCGGTTCCTCTGCGGCAGCAGCCAGTGGTGCCCTGGCAGGCAACAGGTCATCTCTACTGAGGGTCCGCTCCTGTCCGCCAGAGAATGGTTTGACCCCGTACACATGTATGCCGGGGTAGGGACGTGCGGTCACGACGTGCAGTTCAGGACGCCACCGGTCTTGAATCTTGCTCCTGCCGAGGACACGGTTTCTCAGGTAAACCAGGTCACCAACGCGTAGTGGGTGATCGGCAGCTTTCTGGTCCGTCTGCTTTCGTCTCTCCGCTGCAGCTTCTTGGAGATGCTTCAGTGCCCTGGCGTGTGAAGCCTGCAGGCGCAGCCGATGCTGTCGTACCCAGTCGGTGGGTCCAACCGCGGACGTGGTTGTGCGCCCAAGCAGGTGGTCAACTGGTAGCTGCGGTTCCTGGCCGAACGGAAGGAAGTGGGGCGAAAACCGGGTGGAAGCGTGAGGCGTATTGTTATACGCCTGCACGAGCTCCGGGAGGTACTGTGGCCGCTTGGACTTCTGTTCCGGGGCAGGGTTCGAAGCAGATCATGCAACGACCGATTGAATCGCTCGCACTGCGCGTTGCCACGGGGGTGGTATGGAGTGGTCCGGGTCTTCTTGATCCCATAGAGCTCACACAGGATTTCACCAGCTTAGACTCAAAGTCCCTACCCTGGTCACTGTGGATTTTCTGGGGTACCCCGTAGCGCTGGAACACTCGTGGACCAACACCTTGGCCACTGTCCCTGCCTCCTGGTTGCGCGTCGGTATGGCCTGGGTGAACTTCGAGAAAACATCGGTGAGAACAAGAACATTTTCTCGCCCATCACTAGCAGTCTCAAGCTTCGTGAAGTCGATTGCCAGGATTTCAAGGGGACGGCTGGCAAGCAGATGACTGGAAGTGGTGCGGAGCGCTGGTGCATGGCCCATCGTGCACCGCTCACAGCTGCTGATGTAGTCTCTGACTTCTCTGTACATGGCGGGCCAGTAGACACGAGGCCTCAGCAACTCCATGGTGCGCTCATAGCCTTGGTGGCCCATATCATCATGGAGCGACGCCAGGACATCAGGCCGAAGTGAGCTGGGAAGAACCAGCTGCTCGAGAGTACCCCGCCGCTGGTCAGCCTGCCTGCGATGGAGTACCCCCTTCTTTAGGAACAGTCGAGGGTACTGCTGCACCAGTGCTCGCATGGAGCGTTCCTTGGTGTCGGAGGGCTTGGCTGGCCAGGCTGCGAGCACCGGGCCAAGGACTTGATCCTGTTGCTGCAGCTGCTGCAAGTCACCCAGAGACAGTCTGGGGAGTACCTCAGTTGCAGCCTCGGGAACAGCCGTTTGATCAGGTTCCTCCTCCTTGTCCAGGGGAAGCACAGGAGCCATGGTGTCGCCAAGGACACCAGCAGTGGGGGTGGGGTCGACAGCCAGCTGCTCGCACTGGAGAGCATTGACAGTGGCTACCTCTGGTGCATCACTGTCAGGAGGGGTTCATGAGAGGGTTCGAGGGGCATGCGGGAAAGGGCATCCGCAGGGTTGATCTTTCCAGGTCTGTACTGGATGTCAAAATTGAACTGTGCGAGCTGTGAGGCCCATCTTTGCTCCAACGCGCCTAGTTCGCGGAGCGAAAGTAGGTCAGCGGATTGTTGTCGGTGATGACCTTGAACTTTCCTCCCAACAGGTAATGCCCGAATTTGTCCGTTATTGCCCATTTCATGGCAAGAAACTCCAACTTCATGCTGCTGTAGAGTGAACTGTTTTTCTCACTGGGCCGGAGGCGTCGGCAAGCACTCTTGACTTCCCATCTTGTTCCTGGGACAGGATGGCGCTGAGCCCGTCATGGCTGGCATCCGTCTCCAAAATGAAGGGCTTGGTGTAGTCAGCGTACCCAAGTACAGGAGCTGTCGTCATAGCCTCCTTCAAGGAGTCGAAGGCCTCTTGGTGCTTGGGACCCCAAAGCCTGGATACGTCAGCTGCCTTCTTCTTGGAGTGCTTGGCCCCTTCGCTCACCAGGCCATGGAGCGGCCCGGCAATCCTGGCAAACCCGCTGATGAACCGCCGGTAATAACTGGCAAAGCCAAGAAAGCTGAGCAGCTCTGTTGTCGTTGTTGGTGTTGGCCAGTTCTGTACACACTCCACCTTGCCAGACTCGCAGCTCACTCCATCAGCCGAGATCGTGTGGCCAAGATAGGTGACTTCACGCCTCAGGAACTGGCACTTGCTGGCTTTCAGTTTCAGACCTGTCTCTGTCACCCGCTGCAGGAGTCGTTCTAGGTGCTCCATGTGTTCGTCGAACGTCTTGGAGTAGACAAGGAGGTCGTCGAGGTAGACGAGCAGAAACTGAAAGGCAAAGTCTGACATGGTTGCCTGCATCAGACGCTGGAAGGTGGCAGGGGCTGACGCCAGGCCCATCGGCATCCTTGTGTATTCATACAAGCCGAAGGGTGTCGTGAACGCTGTCTTGTGCTGGTCCCGGGGATCCATGGAGATCTGGTGGTACCCACTGGCGAGGTCCAAGGTGGAGAAGTACTGGGCCCCCACCAGTGCATCCAGGGACTCCTGGATCCTGGGGAGTGGGTAGGCATCACCAACAGTCTTCAAGTTCAGTCGCCTGTAGTCGACACAGAGCCGAAGACTGCCGTCCTTTTTCCTCACCAGGACCACCGGAGCTGCGTAGGGACTGTGGCTTTCCACAATGACTCCCTGGGCCAGGAGTCCCTTGATGTGTTCCTTCACCTCCTGGAGCTGGTTTGGCGGTATGCTCCGGTAGGACTGCGCGACTGGGGCATCATCACTGGTGGGGATGCGGTGTTGCACTGCCTCAGTATACCCAAGGTCGAGGTCATCCTGGGTAAACCCATGGGCATACTGGTTCAACAAGGCATGCAGCCGGGCCTGCTCGTCGTCAGTGCCGTCAAATGCAGGGCAGGGAACAGCATCCGAGGGTGCAGACTCTGGGATGGAGGGTTCCATGGAGACGGTCATCTCGTTGCAGGTCGTCATAATCTGCACACCCTCATCGCTTTCAATGCCGTCCATTGCATGTAACACTGCCACAGGCGTGCGTCTGGCAAGGATGTAATCCTCTGCCGACAGGTTAGCGAGGCGCACACACCTCTGTGTCGCATCGCCGCTCACAAGGGTGGGAATGAGGAGTAGCCCTCGGGGGAGGGGTTGGGCTAAGGGAGAGGCCGACAGGTGTCTTGATGGCCGCTGCACTCCTGTGACGCGGAGGGTGACGAGGGAATGGGCTGGGATGAGAGTCTGGCCTGCTACTCGAGCCACACCCCTGACGGAGGTGCGTTCAAGGCGAATCTCACGGACGGCTGGCTGCAAGACAGGGGGACAATATCTAAGTTATTCAACAAACTACTCACCCTACCTAACACATTCATCCCCACCAGTGCTGGCACATCACTCTTCTTCTTCCTGGTGGAGGGGTCACTAGAATCCGTAACAACTAATACTGGTACACCCTCACACTTCTGTCCTAAAAGTTCTAAATCTACTATTACTACCCCACTATACGGAATCTCCAGCCCGTTTGCTGCCTTCAAGGTCACTTGAGTCATGGGAAGGCGGTCAGAGTTCTGCAGATTTTCCGCCATCCACCTCTCAGTCACAGTCGTAACCTCACTCCCTGTATCAATCAGTCCCCTCACTTTCTTACCGTTCATCACAATGTCTACTGTGGGGCATCGTCCAATCATGCCCACAGGATTCATGTCCCCCGTTGTCTGGGTCTTGACAACGGGGACCTCTGGTTTCCCTGGTGGGATGGAAAACGTGGTCCAGCGCTGTGCCGCGGAGCGTAGAACCGTGGCTGGGGACGGCTGGGTTTGAAGGAGGCTCGAGGGCCCTGCTGCCGTTGGGCGTATTGGCGTCTCTCAGCGCAGTCCTGCTGGAAGTGGCCAGGCTGCTCGCACCAGTGGCATACTTTAGGCCGTGGTGCCCGGGTTGACTGGTGTCGCAGCTCAGCCTGCAGCTCTGCTGTCTTCGCCGTCAGAGCCGCTACTTGGGCCCGCAGCTCCTCCAGTTCCTTGCGGTGTTGGGGTTGAGCCACCAGGACCTGCTCCGCTCGCACCTCCACTGACATCAGCATCCTCGCGCATCCAGCGCTAAGCCTCAGCCCGTGCCTGATGGAAGGTGACGTCAGCATGCTCCCTGGCGTAGCGACGAATGTCGCGACGGAGGGATGGGGGGTGCAGCCCGTCGATAAAGCGGTCGCAGAGCATAGTGGGGTTGACGGCGTCCGCCTGCGCTGCGTTCAGCTTGGTGGTCAGCATCAGCAGGTGCTGCGAGTACCCCACTACACTCTCCCCCATTCCCTGCCGCCGGCCGTGGAACGAAGTGAGCAGAGCAGAGAGGCCCCGGTGGTCGCCAAAGGTTGCTGCGAGGACTGCCAAAACTTTGGCCGCTGTGTCTGCCTCCCCTGCTGCGTGAGTGAGGACCTCCCTCCGGGCAGACCCCTCCAAAGCCTGGATCAGCCACTCCACTGCTGTTCCTTCCTCCGTCCTGAAGTTCCGGAGGATGCGCTCCGCCTCCTGAATAAATTCATCGGCGTCGCAGCCATCCGCCTCTCCAGTGAAGCGTGGTAGCTTTGGTGGCTGGATCGCTCGCCACGGCGGTTGCTCTGCCATGTTGTTGGTGGTCGGATCCGCTTGAACGGCCTCCAGACAGCTCCTCTACACTGTTTCCTGGTTAGTGACTCTTCTACTTCCAATCCTACTCGCAAGCGCCAGCTTTTGTAGGGGAGTGGGGATGGGGAGTTGAGGGAAGCAGGTTGGAAGCATGGATGAAGAGTCACAAGTCAGAGGTTGCTATAACATAACTTTTATTTGTACACCAACCAACCAGGAAACAGTGTCTGTTTTAGAAAAGACACAAGCAAACAAAACATTTAGAACATGAAAGCAAATGTAAAGTCTAAGCAACAGCAATTATCTAAATAATACAGTAACCATGTAGTTTACCTGAAGGTTACTATAATACATGACAAAATGATTAATAATCAAGCACATAAATCGTGTGCTTGACTTACACTTAAAACCTGTACCTCACAGAGTTACAGTGAGTATACAAGAGACGGCCAGTCAATTAACTGATGAACTCTCAGTATAATGAAGTATACAATAAAGTAACAGTGAAGAATGTGGATTACCAGGCTCATTCTTAACTAAACAGGAAGCGTGAGATAATCGTTACAGCAGTTCCACTTAAGCACACAACGAGATGGATAGTGACACGGGTGGCACCTGGGTCCATGCCGTGAGCGGGAGGAAGTCAGTCATAAACTGACCAGCTCCAGCCTCGTCAAGTTACTCAAAGCGTTACAGCATGTTACTGTTACAGACTAGCAGAGCATATCCGGCTGTGAACAACGTCAAGCGTCTTACAGGAAGCGGGTAACGCAGCAAGAATCTAAACTGTTGATCTAGCTGCTCTATTAGTGAACAGAGACAAAGACCTAATTACCACCACTGACGCGCATCGCCGGCCAGTTCGGGTACACGCACAAAGACCCGGAAAGGGTTTACAAGCTAAGTAGAGTGAAAGTCTGCGCGCCCAAGACTCGGCCATACAAAAGCCGGATCAAGCAGAAATAACATGTCTCACAGTTTATACAATCACCCCTATGTACTAAACCATATTCAACTAGTAAAATGAACATTCACAACTATGAAGTCAACATCTTCAAAGTGTTAGCCATGATATACCACCGATTTCATGTAGCAACATAGATCGGTAGGATACTAAACAAATAAGTTATGCCGCACTGCCAAAGTACCCATACTTTAAGAAGGATAACTTTGCATCGGCAAAGCATCACTCTGAACATCCAACGATGGCAGCATAACATGCTAGTTACATATCAGCTAACCAGGGTTAGCTGCATACATTTTGGAAATACCGGTCTTCCTGTGGCATAAAGGCTTAACATTCGAACGCACAACCAAGGTAGTCTGACGCCATAGCGGCCGCGCTGCAACCAGGTGGCAATCTAACGCCGAAATTACCCACGTTCAAGAACCAAAATCAAGGCACGTTGTGAACATCATAACATTATAAACATACATTATTTACATCAATAAGAAACAACAGAACAACAAGCCATAGAAAAATAACTACTTACAGGCTCTCCCCTGATGAAAACATGAACACCGGCCGCAACAGTTAAACAAACAACCTGCCTCTGCAGGGACACTGGGGAAAAGGGACGCTGCCGTTCGTTCGTTCGTTCGTTCTGTTTTTGCTTAATGTCCTCAGATGCCAAAAGCATATTAGGGACAATCTATAAAGTAAGCTTGTTTTGGATATATCATAGTTAAAACCATGGGGAGACGGGGGGGGGGGGGGGGGGGGGGGGGGGGGGGGGGGGGATGGGGAGCGAAGTAAGCTTGGTCCACTTGCGGATCAATATTTGGATCGGGACATGAGGTCGCTGGAACAAAGGGGAATGAGGGGTGAGGGGAGGGATGAGATGGGTCCACCTGCGGATCAATACTAGGGTCAGGGTGCTGGCCCGTTCACCCTGATGTGCACCTCCGTGTTCTGAGAGGTGTTGGTGTGGAATGGGAGGAACACAGTTTTCTGGGAAGAGAGAGCGAATCCATTTACTTGCATAAAGTGGACCACCCCGTCCACAGCTTCCTGGAACAGTTTCATGCTGTGTTTCACCCACGAGCTGTTTGTGTGGAGACGTCTGAAGTGGGTGTCCGTCCATATCGCCAGGTCGTCGGCGTACATGGTCAGCACTACCTTTCCTTTCACTGCCGTGTCCACGTCGTGGACCATGATGTTGACAACAGGGGGGCGATCACAGATCCCTGAGGAACGCCCATACTTACTCCTTTGGTGGTCGACGTGGCTCCCTTCCACCTGACCTGCATCGATCTGTCGCTCAGGAAGGATCTGATGAAGTTGTACATGTTGCCAGAAATTCCGATCTTGTTGAGTTTCTGTAGCAGCTTGGCATGCCAGACCTGGTCGTAGGCACGGGAGATGTCAAAGAAGCACGTCAGTAGGACCTTTCTCCTCCCTATTGCCCTCCCGACGTGCTCACCAGTTTCACCAGGTGGTCTGTGACACCCCGTCCGCGTCGGAAACCGGCCTGGCACACGGGAACACTTTCTTGGATTCACAGTAGTATTCTAGTCTGTTCTTGATCACCCGTTCGTACACTTTCCCTAGGTGGGATGTCAGGGAGATGGGTCTGTAACTGCCGAGCTCCTTCCTCGGTTTGCCGTGTTTGTGGATGGGGACGACAATGGCGTGTTTCCACCCCGCGGGAATTGTGCCCCCATCCCAGCATCTTTGGAAGAAATCCAGCAGGATCTTCAGGAACGACTCGGGGGCCTCTTTCAGCATCCGATACGAGACGGTGTCCACACCGGTGGAGACTTTGACTTTCTTGATGGAAGCCAAGGCTCGTCTTAGCTCGGTGCAGGTCAGTGGGGTGTTAATCGCCAGACTGTCATCTGGCACCGGGTGCGTGAAGGTAGCCTCCATCTCTCGTCGGAATTGTTGCCTGTCCGCCGGGAGACTGTCGGTGTCACTGGCCTCGGCGAAAGCTTTCGCGAGAGCGTCCGCTTTGCTCTGGGCCGTCGTGTACTTTGTGCTGCCGTGTTGCAGATCAGAATCAGGAACAACGCACTGTTGCTTCATTCTTCTGATCTTCTTCCACACAGATCCTAAGT
>CAUZXP010000196.1:15000-22776 GCA_963584105.1 Alviniconcha strummeri
AAGCTGTGGTGGTGGGCAGGTGAGCGACATCAAGTTGTGCGACTCGTGCACAAGAGTGTGCAGGCCACAGAGATAAACTTAAATTCACACATTTGGCTTTGCTTTACGTCTGTGGTGCACGCATGTATCGACCTCGTGCACACAGTGGCACGCCGCGAGCAAAGCCGGCCGAGGTCACTGGATGGACTCGGTCCATTTTGTTTGTTTCCCTCGGTTTTTAAATTTAATCTTCTTCTTTTCTTTTTGTGCTCACCTCTCCGTCTGTTTTGATGTGCACCTTCCTATTCCATAGGAGTGCCGCTGGCCTAACGGCCTCTGATACAAAAACATGTAGACACCGCTGAAAAGCTATAAATCTGCGGCTCTCCTATGTTGGAAAATTGGGACATTTAGTGCTAGAAGGTCGGTCTCGGATTTTGGCCTTCACCCTATTTTGTTATGCGTGCCAGCCGATTTAGCCAATCGTTGCACAGAACTTGTGGGTCGCCCCTTGTGTCGTGCTATTTTTAGGCTAGCCGGGAACCGTCCTACGCTTTCGAGAAGCGCCGCGACAGAGCAAGAGTTTTCTGCGGTCGGATCGCAACGTTATATAACGCCTGCGCGAGCTCGATTCGCCAGACTGCTGAGAAAGCTTCTTCAGCGAGACGGAACGCACTCGCTTTTAGAGCACTAGTTCACAGTTAGTGTAGTCGAAGGCTGCAGTATACAGCTAGAGACCGATACAGTTTTATTGTTAGAAAATTCATCGCGGCTGAACTGAAACCATGAGCAAGGCTCCAGCGATCGGCATAGACCTGGGCACCACCTACTCCTGTGTGGGCGTGTTCCGGCAGGGCCAGGTGGAGATCATCGCCAATGACCAGGGGCAGAGAACCACGCCCAGCTACGTGGCCTTCACGGACACGGAGCGCCTGGTGGGGGACGCCGCCAAGAACCAGGCGGCCATGAACCCGGAGAACACGGTGTTCGACGCCAAGCGACTCATCGGCCGCCGCTTCACGGACGCCAGCGTGCAGAGCGACATGAAGCACTGGCCCTTCAAGGTGGTCAACGAGGACGGCAAGCCCAAGGTGCAGGTGGAGTACAAGGGCGAGACGAAGAGGCTGGCGCCGGAAGAAATCAGCTCCATGGTGCTGGGGAAGATGAGGGAGACAGCGGAGGCCTTTCTAGCTAAGAAGGTCACGGACGCTGTCATCACCGTCCCTGCCTACTTCAACGACTCTCAGAGACAGGCCACCAAAGATGCTGGTGCCATCGCCGGCCTGAACGTGCTGAGAATCATCAACGAACCCACAGCGGCCGCCCTGGCGTACGGACTGGACAAGAACGTGAAAGGAGACAAGAACGTTCTCATCTTTGACCTTGGAGGTGGCACCTTTGACGTGTCCATCCTGTCCATCTCCGAGGGGTCGCTGTTTGAGGTCAAGTCTACAGCGGGAGACACTCATCTGGGCGGAGAGGACTTTGACAACCGCCTGGTGCAGCACTTCTCTCAGGAGTTCCAGCGCAAGTACAAGAAGGACATCAGCAAGAGTGCGCGGGCCCTCCGACGTCTGCGCACGGCGTGCGAACGTGCAAAGCGCACCTTGTCTACCAGCGCTGAGGCCAGCGTGGAGATCGACTCCCTGTATGATGGCGTGGATTTCTACGCACGCATCACTCGGGCCAGGTTCGAGGAGCTGTGCTCGGACCTGTTCCGCCACACCCTGGAGCCAGTGGAGCAGGCCATCAGAGACGCCAAGATGGACAAGCGGCAGATCCACGAGGTGGTGTTGGTGGGAGGCTCCACACGAATCCCCCGCATCCAGAAGCTGCTGCAGGAGTTCATGGGTGGCAAGGAGCTGAACAAGTCCATCCACCCTGACGAGGCTGTGGCCTACGGAGCAGCAGTGCAGGCCGCCGTGCTGAGTGGCGACACAAGTGATGTCATCCGTGACGTGCTGCTGGTGGACGTGGCACCGCTGTCGCTGGGCATCGAGACTGCAGGAGGTGTCATGACGAAGCTGGTGGAGCGGAACACCACCATCCCCACCAAGACCTCGCAGACCTTCACCACCTACGCCGACAATCAGCCAGCCGTGACCATCCAGGTGTACGAGGGAGAGCGCGCCATGACCAAAGACAACAACCTGCTGGGACGCTTTGAACTGACCGGCATCCCTCCGGCCCCTCGTGGCGTCCCGCAGATTGAGGTTGTCTTCGACATCGACGCCAACGGCATCATGACGGTGACTGCCCAGGACAAGAGCACGGGCAAGTCGTCCCACGTGACCATCAAGAATGACAAGGGCCGCCTGAGCAAGGAGGACATCGACCGCATGGTCAATGACGCGGAGAGGTACCGGGACGAAGACGAGAAGCAGCGACAGCGCGTGGAGGCTCGCAACAAGCTGGAGGCCTACGTGTTCTCTGTTCGCCAAGCGATCAATGATGCGGGCCAGAATCTCAGCAATGAGGACAAAGAAGCAGCCAAGAAGAAATGTGAGGACACCCTGAGCTGGCTGGACAGCAACTCGCTGGCGGAGAAGGAGGAGTTTGAGGACAAGCTTCAGGAGGTCCAGAAATTCTGCTCCCCTCTCATGGCCAAGTTGCACGGACAGGGACAGGCTCCCCCTGGTGGTGCACAGTCGTCACAGGGTAGTGGCCCCACCGTGGAAGAGGTAGACTAAACTAATCCGTGGCAAATGGATACCTAATGACTACAACCCTGGTGAGAAAATTGCTTGCTTATAACTATCTATACATGTATCTTCTTCACTTTTTACAGTGACAGTATGCTAATCAGCCTTTTGTGTACAAGTGTAATTGCCGAGCAACTTGCCTGCTAGTACCTTCAGCAACTGAATGGTATGATGCTAAAATAATAGAATGGGCACTTTGCTGCTCCTTTTTTTTTTTTTTTTTAGTAATGTTATAATCAACTTAGGTTTGGTTTAGTTTTTTAAAAGTTTTTTTTATTAGTTTTTTAACTTTTGTTTAATTTTTAAAAAAGAAACCTATAGTCTTGTTTTGCTCCAAACTGATATAGCACTTGACATAACCAAGAATATTTATATATATACAACGTTATTGTCAGTGTCAGCTTGTTTTGTAACTTTTTTGTTTGTTTTGAAATTGATATATAATTATGTGAACTTTTTGTTGCAACAAATACTTCATAGGTGCTTGAGCATGTCATGGGTGCTGAGTAGGTTTTGAAAGTTGCAAGGTGACCCAACTTTGCTTTGAAAGGTGCACCAAGGTGCATGGTGACTTGGTTTGCTTTCAACTGATAGCAGACAGCAAAGGAGAGAGAGGGATTAGCTGACATGTTGCTCCTGCTGGTCTTTATTCCTTTTTTGTTGTTGTTTTTGTTTTTGTTTATTTAGCAGAGTACCATTTGAAAGTTGCACAATGGCATTTGTTTAAGAGCATAGAGGATGGTGTTATGTTTTGTTTAAGAGCACAGAGGATGTAGAGGATATACTTCTAATGTTATATATATGTAAAATGTGTTTTACCTGTGGGAGAAAGACCCGGAGAAAAAAAATTCCCCCCCCCCCCCCAGGAGAGAGAATAAAAACAAGAAAAGAAAAAGGAGAGTAAAAGAACCTTTTTTGGGGTTGTTGTTCAAATTGAAGCACTGCAGTCTTCAGCGGGCTTGTTTGCCATACTTGCCATAGACATTTGGTGTGTATATATATTGTCTTGATGTAACCAAGAATATATCGTAACTTGTGCCATATCATTGCTGTTCAAAGGTTCATTTTCAAAGACGTGTGATAGCATTTATGTTGAACCAACAGTAAATGTGATAACTGGTGGATAAAACTGGACTGTATTACACTTGGAGTATTAGTATTGTATTATTGCAAAGCATGTTTACATGTGGAAATGATTTAAATTGAAGCTTGATATCAGCTAAGAGGCTGTATCATCGGGATATAATGATGAAAAGATGTCTCATTGGTGGTGTTGCTTTTGTTTTTTTGCTACTGTCAGAGTTGAAAAAAGGGGGGAAAAAGTTTTTCCTTTGAACTGATGGTAAACTGGGGGGAAGAACTAATTGACAACTTTATTGTTTTACTGTTTTTTATGTTGCATAGCCCACCTCTATACTTCTGCAGAAAATGAAAGTGAAGCACCAAGATCCACAGCTTACTTATACATGTGTGTCCCTCTTTAGTGTCTAGTTTGAGAGACCCCTGTTTGGTGGCTTTTCTTCTTCTTCTTTTTTCTTTCTTTTCTTTTTTTGACCCCCCTTGGTTGGTTGTTGTTGTTGCTCAATCAAGTGCATTTTGAAAGTTGCACAGTGGTATTGCTTCGAACTGATAGTATCAGTCAAGTGCATTTTGAAAGTTGTACAATTACATTTCTTTTTTAACTGATAGTAGATGGAAGAACTGATACTTTATTGCAACTGTGTTGTTTTTGCATTATAGAACTGTACTTCTGTGTGAAAATATGTTTACATACATGGAAGGAACTGATAAATATAATTAATATAGTGAAGCTGGACTAAAGGGCACATGACCTAGTTCAGTTTAACCACTATCAGCTTAGTTCTACCTATGTGAAAATATGTTTACATACATGGAAGGAACTGATAAATATAATTAATATAGTGAAGCTTGAAATGGACTAAAGGGCACATGACCTAGTTCAGTTTAACCACTATCAGCTTAGTTCTACCTATGTGAAAATATGTTTACATACATGGAAGGAACTGATAAATATAATTAATATAGTGAAGCTTGAAATGGACTAAAGGGCACATGACCTAGTTCAGTTTAACCACTATCAGCTTACTTCTACCTATCAGCTAACATAGTTGAGAATCTAGTCTAGGTGTGATAATTATATGAATGTATAATTTCGCATTTTAAATTTGAAAATATTTTGAAGTCCTGAAGTTTGTTGAATTATAGATACAACTTAATGGTTCAGGGACCCAAGAGTTTGCCAACATTATGTGCATGCACTTCTAATTCTATGCAAAATTTGTTTACATCCAGAAAAAAACGATAAATTTCTCGCAGCATTAAGTGGCAAAGAACTTGCTTGAACTGCAAATAATACCATGAGCATGGCTAGCATAACTATGTTACTGTTTAGTAGTGAATTACAGAATTACAGATGTTGGCATCCCGGTTTATTAAAAAAAATAAAAAATGAAATGGACCTAATGCTCAATCAGGCTTTGTACATTTTGAAGTGATAACGTGTGTTGGTAATTCAGCCATTGACACAAATGAAGAGTCGGTATCATGTCATTTGAATTTTTTAGTATTGTGAAAATCGCACAATGATGTTTTAAAACAGTGGTGACCAAGAAGGAAACCAGCTGTCATGTTGCTGTATTGATTTTTTTTTCCCACATTATATACTCTGTGTTAAGTGTGCTTGCTTACTGGTGGAATAAATTGAATTTTAAAAAAAGAGATAATTTTGTTCTTCTGCTTTTCTGTCTGTGTGCCTCTCTCTCTCTCTCTCTCTCTCTCTCTCTCTCTCTCTCTCTCTCTCTCTCTCTCTCTCTCTCTCTCTCTCTCTCTCACACACAGTGTCCCCCCCCACCCCCCCACCCCACCTCCCCACTCTCCTGCCTATTTGCTGTCTCGTTGTGTCTGCGTCTTCCAGTAGTACGTCTGTCTGTCTGCCAGCATCCGTGTGTGTGTGTGTGCGTGTGAGAGAGAGAGACTGAGAGTGTGTGTGTGTCGAGAGAGAGAGTGTGTGTGTGTGTCTGTGTGTGAGACAACCCGGCTCTGTCGTACGTAACTGACGCATGAACTGCATCAGAGCATATAACTGTACGACTGATTAAACAGGAAACTGCACTTCTGCAGGTACACACACACGCGCATACAACACATTGACACGCCGGCACAGAAGCGTGCAGCTTGGTGCACATAAATGATCAATGCATGTCAAATGTCTACCGCGAGTTGTCATGCTCTATAGGCCTGGCCTGGCTTTGATGTAGTTATTTTTGCTATATTGCTTCTGTTCAACCACACACACACACACACACACACACACGCACACACACACACACACACACACACACACACACACACACACACACACACAACTAAAATACAGTTTCAACTGTGACATTCACACCGGCTGGGGCAAGTCACTTTAGAATAAGGTATACAAACGGTCTTGTGCTTTTTGTTCTTTTTCCTTTCGCCGTGCACATGTACTGACACTGCCTTGAAGTAGGAGAACACCGTAAAAAGCAGGGTCAACAACGTAATTAAAGCAGTGTCGCCGGGCCGACTGATGTTGTCCAATAAGGACTGCGTTTGTTTGTCGCGCGAGGCAACTGCCCTCCGACACAGGCGCCAGGCATAGGTTACTTTATTTTGAGGTGCTAACTCACAATATTAACTCGAGTTGTTATTATGAGCAGTTCACACACGCGCGCACCACGCCGCACGCGCGCGCGCGCACACACACACACGCCATGACATACACACTGACACACACTACACCACTACACGTGACTGACAAAAATTATACATGCCGCACGGGCGCACACTGAGACTACTTGCACATGATTGACGCGCACACACATTACACTTGGGACATGCACGCACACGCTGACATGCACACACACATTACATATCATTGACACCACGCACGCACACAGACACTCGGACTTTCAGACACAAACATGCATACACAAACTGACTGACACAACTCAACTCCTCGACCCCTCGGGCCCTCCGAGGCCTCCTCAGTCCTCCTCACACACACGCACGCACGCATGCACGCACAGACATACGCACGCACGCACGAATACACACACACACACTCTCTCTCACTCTTCTTCCGGCCCTCGACAAAATCAACCAACGTAAGTTAAAAATAATGTGTCACACAAGAATATAATCATGGCCAGCGAGTCAGTCTGAAAAGCCTGAGCCGCGCGGCCGCCATGCCCCCTCCCCCCCCAAGTCAGTCGATGCCCGGCACCGAAGTAGGCCATCAAAACAGTGACCAGAGCACGTCAATGCCCTCATGGCCCACTTCTCCCTCAAGCTAGTCTCCCAGTCTCTCTCGATCAGTGTAGGTCGTGGGTCGTTCACAGTACGCAGAGGGCGTTTGGCCCACTGCGCGCGAGACAGTCACCGCGCGAAAGGACCCGGCCTAGATGCATACATAATTGCGGCTACTGCCGAGCAAAAAATACCCACCATTCGGCCAGGTCTTCCAGACGAACCGCAGAACCACTCTGCGACGAACGGAACCACTCTGCGACTGCCTGATGAAGCTATTTTCGGACCGGGTGGATGTTGTCGCAGAAACGTGTATGTAGAGAAAAGAGAAGAATATATGGCTGTGGAGGAAAGGTTGCACATTTTCTCCTTGCTTCTGGTGTCGCAGCAGCCGGTGAATCATCAAGTAATAATGAGAGAGTGAGAGAGAGGGATACGCATGATTTATTCATTTAGGCCATTGCCCCTCGTGAAGCGGTGCGAGAGAGAGAGAGAGAGAGAGAGAGAGAGAGAGAGAGAGAGAGAGAGAGAGAGAGAGAGAGAGCTCAGAACTTTATTACACAAAGATTAAGATTTTAGGCAGTTGCCTATTCTTACAATGTGTCCCTGCTAATCTACAGAGAGAGAGAGAGAGAGAGAGAGAGAGAGAGAGAGAGAGAGAGAGAGAGAGAGAGAGAGAGAGAGAGAGAGAGAGAGAGAGTTTCCATCAATGAATGACTGATCTGCACCCACGCTGATAAGCATGCTCACCATTAGGACAAAGGTCGCCGTATAGCTACTACACTTTAGCCATGGA
>CAUZXP010000197.1:2500-5000 GCA_963584105.1 Alviniconcha strummeri
CCAAAACGACGCAAAGACACTTTTTGTTCACCCTCCATCCCCTTTCCACGGTAATTTTTGCAACCGCAACAGTATTGGCATTTGTACTGCTTCTCAATTCTAATTTCAGCTTCCACTGTTATACACAGCGTGAAGCAACGCCTACTCAGAAATCGGCCCGAAGTGCGCTGCGACCTCTCGCGACTCCTTTCGCGAAAGATTACAAAGCGCATTCACTCTAGCAAACCAGCTTCGCTGAATCGCCCAATAGACCAACATGGCAGTGATGTGTGTGTGTGTGTGTGTGTGTGTGTGTGTGTGTGTGTGTGTGTGTATGTTGGGGAGGGACTTCCGGGAATTTTAAACACGATGATAAAATAAATGATAAATTCCTTGAACAAGCCTGGAACAACACAGCATTTTTCTCGAAAGTGCCTCGGCCTCGGCTGCTGCTCAGCAGTGTGCTAACTGTTAATAACTGTCAACTGATAATAATAATTACATTAGGTCAGATAGCCTGTGATAATAAGAACTCAGGAGCTGTTATTTAATCGACGAGGTGGCTGTCCTGGGTACGTATGCATGGGTAGGTGCGGTGCGCTACCTCAAAAACAAAACTAAAAAACTATTTAAAAAAAGAAAGAAAAAAAAAGCTTACACCTACAGCCAGCTACATGTTTCAAGATGGAATGAGGATCGACGAATACCGTCTGTGACGTGTATTGCACTGTTACATACTGGCTTCTGCTAAACTGGTGCCTGGTGATCGTATATATCTGTATCTATATCTATATATATATCTGTGCTATCACATATAAACGCCTTATACATATATATATCGTCTCTATAAGGCGTTTACAAATCCAGTTTCACATTTATTTTACCGGCAGGCAGGAACCGCTGTCGACCGCTCTCTCGATTTCGTCCACAGTGAGGACTGTGTCACTTTTAATCTCTCTCTCTCTCTCTCTCTCTCTCACACACACACACACACACACACACACACACACACACACACACACACACACACACACACACTATAACACACACACAACACACACACCATCACACACACACCATAACACACACACAGAGTCACCATCACACACACCATAACACACACTCATACACAACCCATCACACACACACACACACATCATAACACACACACACCATTCCCAGGGGAGAAACTCACATAAAAGAGAAAAACAGAGAGAGAAAAACGAAGAAGAAAAAGAAGAAGACACAAAAGAGAAAGAAATCAGAAAGACTTGGGAACAAACACACGACGATGTTTAATATTGGCAATGTTTAAATCCAATGCTTTTATCATCCGTGATAAGATTTCAAGATAAACACTGAATAAGACGCAGTCATAAATATGATACACAAAACGCCATCCTCCGCTCCTCTGTAGAAGGCTTAATCTGTACACACAACTTCCGGCATGAACATAAAGCATGTAACAGGAATCAGTCGACGAACTTAGAATAGCTGGTGGAACATTGGCAGCTCTTAATATATGGACATGAACAAAGCCGACCAGACATCAACAAGCAAAAACAAAACAAAAACAAAACACATGCCAAACGTGAGTTTCGTAATGAGATACTGTACAAATATGTTCTACAAAACAGTTCTACTGTTGTTTTAGTGTGTGTTTTTAGCCTCAAAAGTGAAAAGCATCAATTAGCTACCAACAGAACATCTAAAAAATTTTTTTTTTTTTTTAAGCAACAGATCGTAGTTCTAACTTAGTGTCTATGTCCGACCAAAAAACAACAACAACCAGACGTCAGTCTAACAAACAAAAACAATAAGTCCTGATGAGAAAATACAACTCCCCAGCGAACTGCAAACAACATGAAGGTGTCTCGCGCAGCGGCGGAACAGCTAAAATGCCACCGAGCCAGAAGTGAACAGAAGCTCCAATCCAGCCGCTCCACGGCCAAGTGTAGATGCTAATTTGTCAATCAATAAACCAGCCAACTGGCTTTCCTACCGCCCACACCTACTGAACCGTAACCCAGAATATATGTTGACGCGGCTGATACGAAGAAAGACACACACACACACACACACACACACACACACACACACACACACACTCGGAGAGAGAAGGAGGGAGGTGAGGGTGAGGGGGTGGGGGGTGAAGAGAGAGGGCAAAACAAAAGGAATAAAGTAACAAGCACAGCGAGCGCTCAGTCGACTCACATTCAAAGTCGGAAAAAAAGAGAAAAAACACTAAACTTTTGTTTCAAATTCTCCTGTCATTCAAAAACCGGTACGGTCATGGAAACGCTAGGCTATAAATGAAGTGAACACGTAAAACTCAAATGGAGTCTATTATCATGCATTTTCCGATGTCATGTACACAGCGTTCCAGGAAACCCAGACAGATAACTGTCGCCCGTGACGGCCACATCAGAGCGAGGGAAAACCCAGTCATTGATGCTTTTGTCAAACCCAAACACGCGTCGATGAATCTGCCTTAAATGCACACCCAAGTCACGATAATGAC
>CAUZXP010000197.1:10000-31759 GCA_963584105.1 Alviniconcha strummeri
TCTTGAAAAAATAAAATGTACCTCTGGTGAGTATAATTATTTTTCACACCAAAGGCGCTTCCTACTTCTTGCCCCCCCCCCCCCCCCCCCCCCCATAACACGCAATTCTAGACGCACCCTCGATGGACAAAGTTGTCCGTGACCTTTACACTACCATGACCTTTCCCGCAAAGCGATGACACTATCACAGTGTACTGGACTGACACATCTATTGGAAATAATAATAAAGCGTGAACAGGGGGACACAATAATAATAAAGCGTGAACATGGGGACACAATTTCCCGCGTTCTTCTGTCTCACGCAAATTGAACCCACACTTCAAAACCACGAAGGAAAGAAGGTAAGACTGAAGGGGGAATGGAGGGTTTGAGGGAGAAGGGAGGGCAAACAACAGCAAAAAAGGAATGGGTCGACGGAAGGAAGGACAGGTTCTTGACGGCTATCGCCCGGTCCGCCGCGAGCATCACGTCAAGGAGAACAGAAGAAAGGATTGAAAGAAATAGAAATTAAAAAAACGAAGAACAAAACCAGAACAAATACAAAAACAATGGACATTAAAAATACGCACCGTACCCCAAATTCCTCACATGAATTGCAAGTTCAAATTTTGTCTACAGTTTTGTTAAGCCCAAACACATGTCAACAATCACATGCTAAATATGCTCAAGAAAACAAGATTACTGACTGCGGGCCCTTGAAATAGCCTGTTCAACGAACCTTCACTTGTTCGTCCTAAACGTGCGGTAACTGTACACAGTTATTACAAGTCTAATAGTAGCAACAATATGCTCAGACGACTCACAATCAGAAGACTCTGAAAACTCATAAAGGCAAACAAGCGTACGTTACTGACCAGTCTGAACTGGTGTTAAAATGAAGAACGATAATCACACAGAGAAAAAATCAAATGAAGCAAAAATCACAAAGGACAGCCATGCTATACAATGGCAGTACCACAGAAAACAAGCAAATGCAGCAGGATACATTTCTCTTGCTTTTTTTGCCAAATCTGGAAGCTCTAGAACGAATTTCAGGTATTTATGATTGCGTTAAACATAGGCCAAAGACTCTTAACGTGTGTCTGTACGTAGAAAATTGCAGAAACCTACGGTGTTTTCTTTACATCGAAAGGAGTTTCTAGTAAACAAACAAACAAACAAAAAACAACACACATATAAAAAACAGCAACCTTCAAAACATTTTACTTTCGGCCAAGCTCTCGAAAACTATTATGATCCGGTACAACAGAATCACATGCAAGATGTAGAGCAGCAGCTCATATGCAGCTAAAATTCCAAGACCACAGCGAAGAAATGTTAAACGTCATTTATCACATAGCCCCATGCTCCCACTCTCTCCCGATCGTGTATAATTCAATCACGTTATTGGCACTCAACTCTGCATTTCGGAGAAAGAAAGAAAGAAAGAAAAATCTCAACTTCACGACAACACTTAGCGAAAAACCATCATACGCTTTTCACAGTTTGGCCGATTTCTTTCGATGTTGCTGAGTGTTGGTGACAGTTTCCTCTTGCTCGAAGGGATTCGAGGAAAAGGCCAGAGAAATAGGAAAAAAAATTGGATGCTTACTCGAAAAGGTGAACGAGGCCCCATTCTGGATTGGGCTAGACGGAAGGGTGGTAAGACATGAATACCAGTTTCGCTGAACACAATGTCAACACTGAGTAGATCGAAACTGTGGCACTCACTTCATTTTGTGCCGCTGGTGCCGTATGCATATCAACAGCTCAGACTGAATATATATATATCTGCTCGTGTCGGGGGAGGGAAAAGGAGTTTAACAGTGCAAGATTATTAACCGGAAAATGCGCGTGCGTTTTTGCATGCATACAACAATCCTAATTTTAATAACACCTTTGACACTGACTGCCTCGAAGTGTGCCTCAAATTCAACACCACAATGATAAATGTACCAACACGGTTGACACTCACTATTTCGAAGTATGCCTAAAGCGTCAACACTACTATGACCTTCATAATGGAAGTGACCGTGAACATGCGTCAATACGGGCCAAAATAATTATTAAAAAAACTAAAACCCAACAAAGTTTTTAAAAGCTGTTTAAATCAATCTGTGTCGGAAACAATCTGAACAGCCACACGTGTAGATCATTAGCCTGCCACACTGATGACTACACAGACTCACTTTCTTCTTAATTACGAGTCAGTAAAACAATGCTTCTCAGAAGGAAGCAATGAACAGAAACTGAAACCAGCAGCTATACATAGTCTACTGCTTTCCTGGTCTCGGTTTCGCACATGGCACAAAGGAAAATAACAGCCAGAAACATAACTTCTGACCACATCCGACATCCCCTCAACTCGACTGTACAGTATGTAAAGCTCAGGTGAATGTGTGAGCATATACTGCCATTGTGAAGGGCAGTTGCCAGATGTGAACACGGACGAGAAGTGGACAGTGCATAACGCTTGGTTGCAGCGGGCCGTGTGGGTTCCAACTCCGTACTGTCCCCGTTGGCATCTCACCAGCAGGTCTCAACAGTTGTCCATTCATCCCGCGGGCCTACCGAGACCACTTCAAGGTCAATGTTGCTTTACGTCCACAGAGACCGTAATGACTATTGGGGACGGGGAGCCCAGGACGTCCACCTCCATTTTCACACAGCTAAAATAAATGCGCCCCGAGACCAGCTAGGTTGGCTGTTTATATCAGGCCAGGCAAATCAAGCATGCAGCGAAATGCCTGGAATAGTCTTTCAATGTGACAAAGGAAACACGTGTGGTCACTGATGGGTGGAACAGGACGGCTTCTGCAGGTGGACTAAATAAAAACCAAGACCCCCCAAGCTGTGCAGTTAGCTGCAGAACTTCACACGTGTGGCCAGTACCAAATTTCAGAGCAAAACACCTCGGAGTGATCAAACACGCCGAGCATGTTACACCGACACCGCGCTGCAGTCAGCAGACAGGCTACGCGTAATTATCAAGGTATGCATCGCGAACCTAACCCCAGCGCACTACATAGTCACTCCACCGATGCTCCTATCAGTTTATCAGTATGTCGTATAGCACTAACAGCAGCCGAGAAAAAAAGCAGCTTTAAAACACCACGCCTCACCCACAAAACACCTGTTCCCGCAACAAATACATGTGCCCCAAGTTCAGGATTGAAGCAACATAATGCACAACGTCACCCAGAAGCACCAGAAGCAGCCAAGTGACTGTTACAGTTTGTATACCAAACACACGTACACACAACAACGAGGAAACAGACACGAGTGTTTGCTAAATTGCAGTTTGTTTGGGTTGGTTGAAACAACCAAACATTATACTGATTTGGATAATATCCCGGTGCGACGCTTCCGTAAGCAAAAAGGCGCTTTAGTCCAAATGTCCACTACCATGCAAGCACTTTGCAAAGAATCTTTTTCTCCGTGTTTAGTTTCAGTCACGTCATCGGTAGTGTACAGTCCAGCTTTGTGAACACAAATGCTTTGCTGAAGTAGGCAGCACAGCCAGGCTGTAGGAATGTCCACACAGAATCCTTACAGTCACAAGTTACATCACTGCCAAACGGTCATTGCGATGAGAAGGAAAAAACGAACAACAACAACAAAAAGTTCAGGAGGGCCAATTACGGGATCGGAGGAGGCAGTGCTATTTGGACGAAACCGAAGAGGAAAAAATTACAAGTCCCGACTCCCAGAGGCATAAGGACTACGAAGGCAGTACCGTTCAGACGATTGCCAACAGAAGGAGATTAAGTAGCCTAGTCCAGGAGTGGGCTGAGGAGGCAGTGTTAGCAGCGTTAGCTGGGCGATGATGAAGTGGACGAAATGGGGAGAAGTCCGCCTGAGAGTCCCGGACTCCAAGAAGGCAGTGTAGTGCTATCTCACTGGAGGAAGGCGAAGACCGAGACGAAATGAAGTAGTCCAGCGGCATGGGTTCCGGGGTGGCTGTCAGTGTATTTGGGTTCCGGGGAGGCAGTCTATTGGGTTCCGGGGAAGCAGTCTATTGGATTCCGGGGGGCGCGGGGGTCAGTCTACTGGGTTCCGGGGAGGCAGTTAGTCTATTGGGTTCCGGGGGAGAGGGGAGGGAAGCGGTCAGTCTATTGGGTTCCGGGGGAGAGGGGAGGGCGGCGGTCAGTCTACTGGGTTCCGGGGAGGCAGTCTACTGGGTTCTAGGCAGGTGGTCAGTCTACTGGGTTCCGGAGAGGGGTGTGTGTGCGGTCAATCTATTGGGTTCCGGGGGGTTGCCGTCAGTCTACTGAGTTCCGGGTAGGCAGTCAGACTACTGGGTTCCGAGGAGGCAGTTAATCTATTGGGTTCCGGGGAGGCAGTTAGTCTACTGGGTTCGGAGGGGGGGGGGGGGTGCTGTCAATCTACTGGGTTCCGAGGAGGCTGTCAATCTACTGGGTTCCGGGGAGGCGGTCAGTCGGTCAGTCTATTGGGTTCCGGGTGGGGGCTGCTGTCAGTCTATTGGGTTCCGGGGGGCGGGGGGGGGGGCGGTCAGTCTATTTAGAGGAGGAGGAGGAGGAAGTGGAGTAGTCCAGCGGCATGGGTTCCGGAGAGGCAGAACGCGGCGCCTGCTCGGGAGCTAGCGGCAGATACTTGGCTGCGGGCGGCACCTTGAAGTGACCGTTGTACAGCGCGGCAACAGCGGCGGCTGTGGTGGGGTCACGATGGTGAGGGATGGCCAGGAGGTGCGGGTGGTGGTGCAGGCCGTGCCAGCGCTGACTCAACAACAGCTCCGAGTCGGAAGGCCGTCGCGACTCCCTCGCCGGCGAGCGCTCGCTCTCCAGCGGCGAGCCGGGCCCGGAGCCGAGCGAGCTGGGCGAGCCGACGGAGCCCGTGGACCTTCGCCCTCCGTTCTCTGCCGGAACCCACGTGTCCTTCCGGCACAGCTTGCTGCCCGGCTCCAGCTTGATGGGGTTGCGGTTGATGTCCGAGTACTTGGGCGGCGGCGTGGGACTGGTCTCCGACTCGCTGGCGAAGACGCTGTCCCTGCTGCTGGTGGAGAGGCGGGGGATGTCCAGCTTCATGCTCTCCGCCCCTCCTCCTCGGGAGCTGCTGCCGTTGGCGAGCCCGTCTTCGCGACTCCCGAGGCTGGTAGTGGACCTCTTGCTAAGATCGCAAGCGCCGGCGCTGTTCTTGTCCTTGGTGGTGGTGGTGGGCGCCGCCGGTTTAGGTCTGGCGGCGGCGGCGGCAGCAGTTGGCGAGCTGCTCACTCTGCTGATGCCGCCGCTGTGGCTGTGGAAGGTGGGGCTGAGGATGTGCCGAGCGGAAAAACTGATCTCGCCGCGGCTACCCGCGGGACTAACGCACGTTTCTTTGCTGGACTTGCCACCTCCGAAAGTCTTGTTTATGAAGCTCATTCTGGAGTCGACGCTTTCCGAGCGTACTTTCCTCTGTCCAGGGGAACTGGCGGGCAAACAGCTGGAGCTCGGCCTGGCCGCGGTGGCGGCGGCAAGACGGTTGGTGGCTCGAAACAACAAGCTGTCCACACGCTGTCCCGGCGCCAGCAACCTGCCGGCGCTCACCGCGTGGTTTCCAGCAGGTCGGATCTTGGCAATGCCGGAAACGGTACCGGCAACGCTGCTGGCGAGAGCGATTTTGTTGCTGGGCAGAGGGCCAGGAGGCTGCGACACCGCCAGCAGCTCGCTGCTTACGGCAGCACGATGTGACGGCTTGCCGATAGAGGCCGCAGAGGAGGAGGACAGGATGGTGGGCGTGATGGGAGGCGACATTGAAAACTGGCTGCTGCTGCTGGACATCCTGGCCTTTTTAGCCTCAGGGCCACTACAGTATGTGGGCACACGGAGCTGTGAGGCCGACACGGCCACCTTGGTGGTGTGGTTGGTCGGCGTGCCGCTGGTGGACACGAGAGTCGTGCCCGAGGGCAGACCGGCGCTGGTGGTGCTGGCAGAGCGATGAGCAGAACTGCCGCCGTTGTTGACTGCTGTGCTGATGGCACTATGCGCGCGCTTGACGCCTGCACTGCTGACACCACCGTCACGCTTGACACCGGCATTGCTGACACCACTTTCACGCTTAACACCAGCACTGCTGACACCCTCTTCACGCTTAACACCAGCACTGCCGGCATCGCTTTCACGCTTTAATCCAACACTACCGACACCGCCTTCACGTTTCACGCTAGCACTGCTGACGCCACCTTCGTGTTTGACGTTAGCATTGCTAACGCCACCTTCACGTTTGACGTTAGCACTGGTGACGCCACCCTCGTGTTTGATGTTAGCATTGCTGACGCCACCTTCACGTTTGATGCTAGCGCTGCCGGAATCATGGCGGGTGTCGGAACTGGACGTGCAAAGGCTGGGGTCACGTTTTTGCTTTTTCGCCTCCCCAGCGCCGCTCGTCTTGGTGCTGGACGTTTTGCTGCAGCTGCTGCCGATGGATGTGGACACAGCGCTGGAGACGCTGTTCGTGCTGCTCGGCCGTTTCTCATCCGCACCACTGGAACTGTGCTCTCGCTTGACCTCGCCGCCGGAGCGACTGCCACTCACACAGGGCGATGCTTGAGTTCTTTTGCTAGCACCGTTGTTATTGCTACTCGACTGTCTGTCCTTGACACCGCCGAGTGTCTGGTGAGTTCTCTTGCCTTCCTCCGTCACCGTAGCACCAACCACGCCACTTGCAGGCACTGGCTCGCCACTGCCGACGGCGTCAACAGATGTGGGCCTGTTGTTGTCGCTCACAGTTTTTGAAGGAGAGTGCGGGCTGACTGTTGCACAACCTGTCACCTTAGCACCGCCAAGACCGTCACCACCGTCGCTGTGCTGGCGGTCCTTGATGTGGCCATCAGAAGCCAGACTACGTTCGTCATAAATGTTACACTTCGGTATCTTCACCCGCAGATCGGCCGTGATGACGACGCTGGGGGCCTTGGCATCTAGCCGACTACCCACAGAAGCCATTGTTCCTGGAGTGCTGTCGCCAGCGGCACCACCGTCACCATCTCCTGCACCACCGTCACGACCCGCGCCGCTGTTGGGACACGCACCGCTGTCCTCAGTGGGGACGTCAGCTCTGTGACTCGTCCGTGACTCGGCTGACGCTGCGCTCTTGGTGCTGCCGCTGGTGGACGCAGCGACCGCCCCGTGGTGTCCGCCGGCCCGACTTCTGTCGGGGTCACTGGAGACGCCGCTTCGTTTTCCCGTGCTAGGCGGGGCGCCCAAGTCTCCGCTCGAGCTCTGCCGCCTGTCAGTGGGCTTTGGCTGCATGGGAGCCCCGGGGAGGCACGGTGGACCCTTCGCGGGCTCTGCAGTAGTAGGGCTGGCTAACTTGTGGGCTGTGATGGCCCTGCTCACCTCCGCCGAACTGACCTTACAATGCTTGGCGAGACTGGACAGAGCGTCGAGGCTGGAACGACTGTCCCGCGAAGGGCTGGCCTTCTGCCGGCCGTCGCCGGAACCTTTACTTCTCTCCTTTTCCGGCCGTCCCTTGGCAGTCCCGCCTCCCCCGGTGCTCGCCCGCCTTCCCCCCGTGGCGGCCGCAGCGGAGAGGCCGCTGACGTCACTGTAGCGTCTGGAGGCCGCGGCGGGCACAAAGGCGGTGGTCTTGAATATGCTCTTGATACCCGACGCCGTACAGTTGCTGGTGACGCTGTAGATGCGCTCGAAGATGCCCACGGAGGTGGTGACGCTGGACGCGGCTTCAGCAAGCGCCCCTTTCACGGCGGCGGAGGGCGGGCGAGCCTCTCTCTTGTTGTCCTCCCGCTGGCGGCTGCTGCCACTCTTGCTGCTGCCGGCACCACGCTGCTGCTCTGAGGACCTCGGGGCTTCCCTCGAACGCGGTGGCTCTGCGAAACGTACGGGGTCCACAGAACGAGAGGCTTCTGCCGGACGTGGCGGCTCAGTAGGCCGGGACGATTCTGTGGAACGACTGTGTTCTTTCGGACTAGCAGACTGTTCAGGCGGCTTCACAACGTCCCGACGACTGGGTCCGTTGGAACAGGTACCTTCGCACACCGCACGGGACGATTCTGCAGGCGGTGCTGGCTCGGAATGTGGGCTCCTTGGCTCCTCTGAACGCCAAGGGTCCGCAGCGTGTGGCTGTTCTTCGGGGCATGAAGATGGTTTAGACGGGTCTGAAGGGTGACGCTGTGTTGGACACGAGCTGTTTCCAGCGGGACGGGATAAGTCTGATGGACCTCGCGGTTCTGAACAACCTACTGTTTCTTTTGAGTGCGAAGGATCTGCAAGCAGTGACGGCCCTGTGTGGTGCACTGTTTCTCTACCGCTCGTGGCCTCTGTAGTACGTGAAGACGGCGAGCTGGTGTTTGAACAGCCGTCTCCAGATGAGGAGACGCTGACTGTGGTGTTGCTAGTAAAACCAACAGCGTCATCCACGCAAAACGAGGCGTCGGTGGCCGTGTCTACAACACCAACAGCGTCGTCCCCGCAAAATGAGACGTTGGTGGCGGTGTCTGCAACACCAACAGCGCCCTCTCCGAGGGAGGAGCAAGTGGTTGTGGCGGTGTTTGGAACACCAATAGCGCCGATTCCGGAGGAAGAGGAGACTGCCGTTCCACTGTTTGTAACACCAACAGCGCCGTTTCCGGAGGAAGAGGAACCCGCTGTTCCACTGTTTGAAACACCAATAGCGCCCTCACTGGACAGAGCGGAAGTGGTGGTGGTGGCGGTCACGTCTTTAACACCAACAGTGCAATCAACAGCGGAAGCGGAACTGGTTGTGGTGGTGTTGTTTGTCAATTCAACAGCGCCGCCCCCAGAGAAGGAACCACCGGCAGAGGCGTCGTTTTGAACGTCGACAGCGCTGGACACTGAAGCGGCACTGCCCTTGCCGCTGCTGGCGGAAGGGTGCGCAGAGCCAGGCGACTGTCTGTTGGCTGAAGGCGAAGACTTTGGGGCGACGCCGCCAGCACCAGCAGCCTCACCACTGCTGGCACTGCTGAGCGTTCGAGGGTGGCTGATAATGGTGACCCCGCTCTCCGTTCCTGGCAGGCCTGTGTCTATCGGAGTCGACGAAGCCGTGGGAGGGTCCGTGACAATGATAAGCGGCCTTTCATCATCATCGTCGTCGTCGTCATCATCGAAATCCACCATAGCGCTGCTCTGCCTGTTGGCCGGAACGTCAGTGGGCACGGGCAGAGCGACGGGCAGGGGCAGCGGCAGCGGGAGAGTAGCGCTGGTGGCCGGAATGCTGAGCGACAACGTGGTCTTCGTCCCCCCTTCAGCGTCGGTGACACAGCCAGAGTCGGAGGCCTCCACGATGGTGACGGTGGAGGTGGAGGTGGAGGTGCCCTTGGCCGTGGAGCTGGACCCGGCCTTTGCCTTGATGCAACTGGTGGCTGAGGACGATGACGTGTCGTTGTCCTGTGACGTGGCCGGGGCCGGGGCCATCACTCGGCGTCGCTTGCGGGGACGTTGGTAGAACGAGTAGTACAACGTCAGCACGTTTTCCTGCACAACGTAAAACCATACAACGTCAGCACATTTTCCTGCACAACGAAAAACCACACAACGTCTGCACATTTCCTGCACAACGTAAACCCATACAACGTCAGCACATTTCCTGCACAACATAAAACCAGTTGATAATCGATTATATATATGTGTGTGTGTGTGTGTGTGTGTGTGTGTGTGTGTGTGTGTGTGTGTGTGTGTGTGTGTGTGTGTGTGTATGTATGTGTGAGTGTGTACATATTTTCTGATCAGCTGAAGTGCAACAATCTCTCTCATACATATTACGCCCTGTTAACTGCGATGGTCCTATCAGGACGAAACAACATTAATAACAGGCAGAATTAGTGTCAGCTGGCGAAACGGAGGAAACGTTTGATAGCTCTGGATTCTCAGCAAAGGTATTCTTCTCTATCCAACGGCTGGATCTGCCGATCAAGATTTTTTCTCTCTTTTCTGTAATTTATATCACCGAAGAACCTCTAACTGCACAGAAACGGCGACCAAAAACAACAACGACAATATCAACAAAACGGCGACCAAAATACACAGCAAAACAAACAAAAAAGAAACGGCGACCAAAAAACTAAAACACGTTCCCCTCCCCCCCCCCCCCCCCCCAAAAAAAAAAATAATACCCACACACACCACCTACGCCCCCACCCCTAAAAAAATCGACAAAGAAAAAACAAGCAACAACAACAACAAAAAACATCCCCCCCCCTCCCCCGAAAAAGAAAAAAGAACAAACAAAAAAAAGAACGATAAACAACACACACACACACACACACACACACACACACACACACACACACACACACACACACACACACACAAAGTTGAAGAAACAAATTTAGCAAACAGCGTGCATCCGGTCTTAATCAATCTTGAGGCTTTGGCTAAAGTCAGCTGATGCTGCAAATATCTCGTACTTCTTAGATAGGTCTGCGCCATGAATACGTTACACAATGTCGTTTACTTCAGTTCTTGGCTCGTGCATACTGTCACAGCATATATTATATTAAATTCCCCCCCCCCCCAAAACAACAACAACAAAACAACAACAACAACAACAAAAACAAGAACAACAACAAAAACAAGAACAGCAACAACAACAAACTTTTACACGATTCAGGTGTCTTTGTTCTAGTCTTCTGACAGTAAATACCAACTCGGTACTGTTTTTAACAAGGCGCGTAATCATCTCTTAGTGTTGAGTGATGCCTTGGAGACAGGCGAGGGGAAAGCAAATCCGCACGCAGCACATGCATTGTGTTACGGTAACAATAATAAAGCGCGCCGGCTTCCTGTCATCTCTCCGTCAAGCCCAGACATGCACGTGAAAGACGAACACGCTGCGCCCAAGGTTTCCCGGTTCAAAGTGATGTAGGACATCCCCACGTGATGATGTATTTAGGTCGCCATCGACCTCCACTACCGAACCACGCGGGGCTCCGTTCACAACAGTGAATGAACTGTGCGCTCGTCAGGAATAATTTTAAAAAAAAAAAGAGAGAAAAAAAGAGGTAAACATCGTGCTTAGCGTCCACACAAACCATACGGCTTATTAGGGACGGGGAGAAGGGGGGGGGGGGGTTATGGAGGTGGTGAAAGAGGGGGATTATGTACCTATCGCTACACTGTTACCACCAGAATGACTCCTGCATTAAGATGGGCAGCGATGAGAACCATTTTAATGTTTCATTAATTGTGAAGGATAAAGTCGCAAAACAGAGTCGACACACCACAACTTTTGAAGATGAAAGGAGAGTCAATGCGGATTCGAACCGAGGTCCCACAGCTTACCAGCCTAACGCCTTACCACCGGGCCAAACCGGTTCACATGCTCGTCAGGACACAAGAGGCCGAAAGTTCTACAGCATCGTGTAGTCCCACGGTTGCGTTTTTCCAGCTTTCCACGTGTAGTGACACCCTACCCCTCCCAATTAATGAAACAGGACAAAAGGTCAATATCACTGAGGTAGTGGAATCACTGCTCATTTTATAGAGGATTCTAAAAGAGGAAGCACAACCTGCGGAAGGCAGGAAACTGGTATTTAACGCCCATTAAACCAGGATGGGTAAATCAGGGCGAAATAACTTGCGGGCGCTATTTATATCCAAGACAAGACTGTTCTACAGATTGTCCCTATTATGCTTTTCAGCGTCTGAGTACATTAAGCAAACTGTAAGTAAGTAAGCGGGCGCTATCGACAGGAATGTAACAGAACAAAAGACTCGCGGCAGTTTTTCCGTCGATTTATGGTCTATTTTGTAAAACAAATATTAAAAAATCGACGTTAGGGTGTCGCCAAAACACGGCCGTGAGCGCTGTCCTCTTCTGACTGGCAGCCTCTGTCTGTGACGTCTTGCTCTGGGCCGGCATGACGGTGTGCCAGAAACGTACTACGTCATAAGCCGTCCTTTTCTGCTCTTCCTCGGCAAAGAGAGAGAGAGAGAGAAGCTCTAACTGGAAACAAAAAATACCCCTGCTGCACACGTAGCCTGGAAATGGATACACTTGCACGTTTTCTGCGTTTTCAGGCCATCTTGCGGCTTCTCTTGGGGTCTCCTAGCATCGTGGTGGTGACACTGCGGCCCTGCTGAGTTAGTACCCGTTCCCCTCTCCCCAGTCTTCTCGGTTTGCGGTCCCGAAAGTTCCGCTTCGGTGACAATTTGGCGTTAATCAAATCTGACGAACGTACTGCTCTGAGAAGTGGTGCGTACAGGGGCGAATGCACTCGGTCGTATAGATAATGCTTTTATTTGCACACGTTTGCGATTCAATCTCTCTCTCTCTCTCTCTCTCTCTCTCTCTCTCTCTCTCTCTCTCTCTCTCTCTCTCTCTCTCTCATCCACCTGCACCCTTTCATGAAGGCAATGGCCTAAGTGAATAAATAATCCATATCCGTATCCGTCTCTCTCTCTCTCTCTGTATATGCACTAAACACACATCCTCTATGTTTCTGGAGGACCGCGACCAATCCAGGCGTCGCCTTACCCGTCTCCAGGAGTAGATGTAGGCCACGTCCATCAGGGTGTAGGTGTCCTCCAGGGGCTCGTCCGAGTAGAACAGGTCAATCTGAAATGTGGGGAGGAAGCAACGTTAAACCACCGGCAGTCGTCGATCAAATACAAAACAAAACAACATCAACAAAACACCTTCAGTACGAAAGAAAGATAATGGGCTGTGTGTTAGGTGGTCTAAGTGACCGACGGATTTTTCGTCTCTTTCCCATATTAGCTATGTATCGCTCGCACAGACTTCAGCACACATGAAATCCTCTTCACTCCGATAATTATAGCCTTGAAGGCGACCAAGGCTGTGTGCGGCACGATCACAAGCGGCCCTGCAGGCTGGTCGTCTGTCTGCACTGTGTGTGGAGGACTGGTGACCGCGAGTGCCGTAAGGGCCCGGTTATCTATGTCCCACGTCACCATTCCCACAGCGCCTTCTCCCCGTGAAGACTGATCTGTCGCCATCTCCTTTGACTTTTCCTACCCCCCCCCCCCCATTCTCTCATACCCTCCCCGTGGCGGAGGGGCGAAGGGGTCGGCGTGCAAAAACAGTTTTAATCAAATCTGAAGGCAAACAACGGCCTCCTCCAAACTGAAAGGCGACATTGTGCGCAAACTGATTAGACATGAGGCGCTCGCTCGCCTTACGAGTGGCCCCGTATCGATTGCCGCGCTCCGTCAGTGGGCTCCGCTGGGCCACAGGAGTCGGTCCCGCCACGCTTCCCGCCCGTCTTCCCGTCGCTCCGGCCGCGACGTCGTCCTGCCCGCGCCGCCTTCCAATCGGAATTCCACCTTCGTCTCTCCAGTTGCCCAGATTTGTCAGGTCCTCTCCGATAGCATGCAGGGTCACTCGAGATGTCGGCATCGTTTATTTTCTACTTGCCTTCGCTTTCTGCTGCGGCCAATGCCCACAGCACGGAATTGATCGCTCTGTGAGCGTCGGGCGCAGCAGCAAACAAATAAATTGCTTCTGTCGTTTAATAGGAGATTAATCCTCGCGCCCGTGTACTCGTACAGTGGACGAAGTCAGTTTTGATGGGAGTCCATTTAAAAGACCTAAAATGAATACAGGCCCTATCAATCGAATTTTGAACGAATATTCTGAACCAATGGAAAAAATACGAAACTGCTTGCATGTGTTACAACGCAGTCACTGGTTCCGCCCCCTCTTATCTTTCTGAGCTACTGCACCGTTGCTGTCCTTCCCGCTCTCTCCAAAAAAGCCACACACACACACACACATACACACACACACACACACACACACACACACACACACACACACACACACACACACACACACACACACACACACACACACAACATTATATCACTTGCTTCTGTCGATCAGACAACTAACTGCCTCTGACAAGATCAGCCTAGTGAAATGTGCGCAGTACTTTGGACCTAACTTCCGATCTAAATCAACAGCGGATGCTGTGATGCGGGACTCGTTTTCATTTCAGACATAAACGGGCAAGTACCAATTCAGTTTCTTCGAGCTTGATAAGTAGGGGGCGTGAGCGGCGACAGTCGATTATCTTTTTGCCCTGATAATCAAGAGGGGTGGGTGCACCATTACACGGGAAGCGCACCGACACCTATGCTATGCCTTGATAGCCACGAGGACTTGACAGCGTGATTGTTGAGTGTTACTTTGTCTTTTTCAACGTTTGTGTGTGCTTGTCCTTGTTTTACTGAAAGTAATCAGTTATGACACTACAAGATTATGTACATATCCGCGACGATTTGTCAGACTTTCTGTCCAGTTCCCATCCCTTTCTCTGTGCCCGTGTATGTGTGTGTGTGTGTGTGTATGTGTGTGTGTGTGTGTGTGTGTGTGTGTGTGTGTGTGTGTGTGTGTGTGTGTGTGTGTGTGTGTGTGTGTGTGCGTGTGTGTGCGTGTATGTGTGTGTATGTGTGTGCCTGTGCGCGCGCGCGCGTGCGTGGTGCGTGCGTGCGTGCGTGTGTGTGTGTGTGAGAGTGTGTGAGTGTGTGTGAGCAAACGCATACGCATGCAACCCACACACATACACGAGTGTTTGCATTAAACAGACGTTAATCAGAACCCTGCACGACTAGCGACGGAATCCCTTACCTGATAGCAGTCCGGCAAGGTGTACTTGAGACGGACAAACTTCTTGAGGTGGCCGATGCACACGTTTGCCGGACACAACAGGAACCGCTTGTCGTGGTGAGGCTGCAAGCACCAACCACAGCAACACTCAATGGGACCTCATCAAGCCATCTCAGGATTAGCCCTCATAGCTATAACCCTATGTGGCTGGCTGGGCTCAAAGCACCAACGAACTAGCTAACCATCTTTGCAAGGGTGACCCCGCGAACAGGGGTCACGTAGACGACTGAGCAGGTGAAAGATGAAAAGCAATGAAAAGAAAGGACACCAACCACAACGACGACGAGCCACTACAATAATAATAACGACGACAGGGAACCAAATAATGATAGTCGGAGAAAGAAAAAGGAGGAGGAAGACGACAGCGACTACATGGGACGGCTTGGGGACCACAATGACACACCCGAAATCCACCCATTAACAAAGGAAAGAAAACAGCACCTGCATGATCAGTGACAATGTTCTGCTGGAATCCATTCCATCGTTTGGCGCCACTTTTTGTTGTTGTTGCTGTTGTTAGCAGTTCGGGGTTTCTGATCAATATGAAGATCTAATTGGTTAGTTAGGCCCTACCTTTGTGTTCTTTCAACCTTTCTTCCCCCTTAGCGACATAAAACACTGGGTGTGCGTGATTTATACATGTATAATTCACGATGTGAAATCTTCGTCTACAGGAAATAAAAACAACAGTAACATCACTGTCGTCAAACTTTTCGGTTTTCTCGAAACCTTCGTCAAGGAACTGAGACCGACGAAATGTGAACTCTTCGCGCCTATGTAATCTGCTGTTTACTTTCATCTACCCAAAGAACAAATAAACTGAAGACAGAAATCCCTTCCTTGTGGCGTTCAACACTGAAGAAGCATCACCACAATATAACACTCTCTTTCTGTTAATCTGGTTAAGGAATAATGGTGCATAACGTCCACAGAAACCAAACACGGCTCAATCTGGTTGATTTTCTGTTTAAGTAACTACGGCATAGGCATGCAGAAATCGCTGCAACTTGCCACAGAAAGGTTGTCAGTCATAATGTGTCTACTCCACAATACTTACAGTTGTACTCACAGACTTGTCGTTATCCACTTGAACAGCTCTACCACTGAAAAACACAGTGGACGTGTATGTTAAACACACATAATGTACGAAGACACGAAAGACTAAACAAATATCGCGAACTGACGCACATGCATACGAACACATGCTCACAAACATACACGAACATACGTACGTACACAACGCCCCCGACCCCCCACGCGCGCACCCCTATATATATATATCTGCCGGATTTGACTCCGCTGACCTCAACATTAAAACATAATAAACATATACTGACTTCGGTAAACGCACGCACGCACGCACGCACGCACGCACACACACACACAACAAAATCGTATATTAAGACTGTAGTATATACCCTTAAATATATACACGATTTGATTAAGCTGACCTCAACACTCAAACGTAATAAACATTATATATATACTAACTTGGGTGAAAACTCCAGAGAAACGCTGAATTTCTCGTCCTCTGAGAAGATGATTCTTTCTGGAGCGACGTGCACCTGCTCCGTGTCTTTTCCAACTGTTACGGATCAATATGACAACCATCAATCAACAGCCACGGAAAGAAGAAAGAGAGAGAGAGAGAGAGAGAGAGTGTGTGTGTGTGTGTGTGTGTGTGTGTGTGTGTGTGTGTGCTTGCGTGCGTGTGTGCGTGCGTGTGTGTGTTTGGGGGGGGGGGGGATAGTACAATCCTTTCATTTTAACATGCAACGGGTTAGTCTGAAAGCCACTTACAAAAAGGGGTTCCGATTCAGTGAAATAACCCTGATCTCCGTTGAAAATTTGACAGGTAAAAACTTTTACAAAATCCTAAGGCACTTCTTACAGCTAAGGCAGTCATTGAAGAAAAACATCGTGCTGCTGAAACAACGTACCGGGGGTGGATTCTTTTCATAAAAATCTCGCCTTCTCTGCATCTCTCCTGTAAAAAGAACGTAGAACTGTGAAATTCAGGCATTTTTCGAATCGCATACACATGACTCAGGTCACAGTCAAAATATATTATTTTTTAGTTGAATCTTAGGTAATTATGGAAACTGTAACACACACACACACACACACACACACACACACACACACACACACACACACACACACACACACATCCAAAACAAATCACCATCAGCACCAGACACCACTCTACTACAGTATATATAATGCGCTTTGGCTATTCAACGTGGCATGGTTATGACAGTCATGAACAAATCATTCGCTTACGTTTGAAGAGGCCAGGGACAAGTTTGTACACAGCATTCTGAAGAGTGTGGTCCAGTCTGCAACAGACAACACACGTCCACACTATTCATATGTAGCGTTACGGGGCATGGGATCGTCAAGTATGAGAAGCACGTCACAAAAAACAGTGCATGGGTACAAAGTACACAACATTCTCGTCGCTTGGTTCGCGACGTTGTCTTCTTACATAAGCATTAAGAGGGGACAATCTTCAATCTAAATCCATGCCCCCTCCCCTCCCCCGTGCCCCCCCTTTCCTCCACCAAACATACACACAAAAGCGTAAACCCACAATACCTATACGAAAAAAGGAGAGGGGGGGGGGGGGGGAGAGAGAGAGAGAGAGAGAGAGAGAGAGAGAGAGAGAGAGAGAGAGAGAGAGAGGATATATATATTTTTAGTTTTTTTGCATTCATTCACTTTTTTATTTTATTTCGTAGACCGCAGAAGCTACGGAATCGCATCTGGGCATTGGGGACAAGAGGGGTAGAGGGAATATGTAGCTACTTGCAAAGCTTCCGAACACAGCGAGGTCGAGGAATCCAAACGGTTAATAAAAAATCAAAACAAAAATGAACGGCAGTGCAATAAAAAAATTTTTTTTAAAGCTTTTATTCAGCATGCACACAGCTTACTGTTATGACTAGCAAGCAGCAGTTATGCATCAGTTTCTCGGTATATTTAAATACAATCCAGATGTTCGGCGAAACAATATTCTTCGCCGAGTGCAAAGTGAATTGTTTTGCCTCTTTTTCTCTTTTTTAACCACTGAAAATGTAAGTGTTAAAGAACGTGATAATAATAATAGTGTACATTTATCATGCGCTCATCAACGCCCTGAGCGCTCACATGACTGATACATATTAATCTAAATATGATATTCTATACACATGTATAGCACAGTCCTACCAAAACAATTTACATAAAATATTATACGGAAAAACAAACAAACGCTCTACACACACACACACACACACACACACACACACACACACACACACACACACACACACACACACAGTGACTAGCAGAAACTGGGTACTGGTATCACTTGGGATGAAAATACTGTGAGAAGAGGAAGGTTTTCAGTTTGGTTTTAAAAGATCAAAAGGACATACACAAAAGAAACAAGCACACACACGCACGCACGCACGCACGCACGCACGCACACACACACTTTATTTTCACAATCACACAAAAACCAAACACACACACAACAACAACAACAATAACAACAACAACAACAATAACAAAACCACCCAGCGCGAGAACGGGCTAAAAGACAGATCTCTGTGAATGTGTTTATGAGCAATGTTTTCAGTTCAAAAACAAAAATATGTGATCGTTAATTACCTTCAACACTTTAAACAACAGCTGCCGCAACAGACCTGTGACTTCATTCATGCTTTTCACGCAGGATCTGTTGTGCGATTTTCTCCGGAACTGACACCGGAAAATAATCATTAAGCGCCCTACCAAAAATCAATAGTCAGCTTTGTAAAATGTCCTTAAATTAAGTACCACATCGAACAAAGCCCCTACAGTTTCTGCCCAGAAATACAATCAAGTGCTGCAGCGGACACTTCATACCATGCTGCACCAGGAAATTGAACGAAGGCTGACTGCGGAAAGATTCACAAACAACAGAAACGATTTTCAATGCAGGCGGAAAGTGCTCATCCGTCTCCGCGCGCTGACCGGACAGTTAGAGTCAGTCAGACGACATAATGACGACACGCCCTGCTGTCTAACCGATGGGCTTCAACAGATTAGCCACGGCGCCTTCCCCCAGCAGATGAGCCTGGCGCCCGGGCGCCTTGTGGCGCAGTGGTCACGATGAACTGATGACCTTCCATCCAAACTCCAAGCACTGGTTTACGACATCCTTCCTTGGAGGAAGGTGCCGGAAAGCGATGCTCGGAGTGTGCTTCCAATCCTGGCCTGACGGCTGAACTCGGCGGGGTCCCGGAAAGCGAACGAGCGAGTGAGAGAGAGAGAGAGAGAGTCGGGAAGGCGGGGTGGGGTGGGGAGGGGGGGGGGGATCGATAGCGTCAATTGATTACCGAGGGCTCAACACGGGGTAAGCCGCTCAGTGGCCGACAAGGCCGGTGGCAGCGCGCGCCGAGGCGTGAGATGAACCCGTGTCCTGAGGGACTTGTCTTGTTGCTCACCATGTCCTGGGCTTCAGCTCCGTGAAAACAGGCTCTGAATCCGGCCCTGGCCTCTTCGCCTGCATATCGCGTTTCGTGCTCGTGTCCAGAACACTCTTCGCCTGCATTTCGCCTTTCGTGCTGGTGTTCAGAACACTCTTCGCCTGCATTTCGCCTTTCGAGCTGGTGTCCAGAAGAACACTCTTCGCCCGCATTTCGTGTTTCGTGCTTGTAGGCAAAACACTATCTTCATAAACTTCGCGTAACTGAATTAACGAAACAAAGCACATGCGAGCGCGCACACACGGACACCCACACACATAGGCGCGCACGCATGCACACACACACACACACACACACACACACACACACACACACACACACACACACACACACACACACACAAAGCACAAAACAACAACAAAACGCACCCACACATCAAAAACAAAAATCACCGACAGTAACAACGAAAGAAACATAATAATAATAAAAAAATATATATCATATGTAAATGACTGAAAGAATGAACACCTGCTGAAATGAAACTAATACTGTAGGTAAAATGTGCCGAACAACCGTCTAATTAAAACAACAAGGCGAACGTAAGAATCTGATGTGACCTTTCGTGACCTCTGGTTTAAACATCAATTCAGTCATTCATAGTGTAAGCTATGGCTTGTTGAGACCTGACGGCCAAAATGACTTCAGGCTGCGTGCAGGTCTGCTAGTTTTCCTCAGTTGGAATACTTGCTATAGTCTACCGTCTCAGAAGAAAAAAAGAAGAAGAAAAAACTGATAGTGAGAGGAGGGCGAAAGCATGTGGGCGAGGAAGCCACTGAACGTCACGCCTCCGCTGGCTCAACCACGTGGTTCTGCTCATCACATGGTTGGCCTCTGCTCTCTAGTGCCTGGTCAATCATAATAGCCCGCAACTGAGGCCGTTAGAGGTCGCAGGAATCTACCCATCACGTCAGACAACTCGTACCGTATGTTCTGCCACGGCCGTTTCTTGTGGATGAGCACCTCGCAGATGGGGCAATAGTTGCTCGTCTCCAAGTACCGCAAGATGCACGTCTTGCAGACTGTAACATAGAATACAGCAAAACGATATAACATAGTATACAGAAAAACGATATAGTCAAAACCGTTCACACCGTGATTCATCCAGAACTTACCCGAGTCTCTAAAAGAGTTTATGTCAACGAAGGACGTGGGAGAGGCAAAGGGGTTGCACAAGTGTTTCTTCTCTTCACGCACACACACACACACACACACACACACAGAGAGAGAGAGAGAGAGAGAGAGAGAGAGAGAGAGAGAGAGAGAGAGAGAGAGAGAGAGAGCAAGAGCTAGAGCAAGAGCAGATGCATATACTTTTTACACGGTCTATATGAACATTATATAATGGGCCTGAAGTATCGTCTGACTATATACCTCCACGTTGTTACAATTGCGCGGCAGGTTCGTGTGTGTGTGTGTGTGTGTGTGTGTGTGTGTGTGTGTGTGTGTGTGTGTGTGTGTGTGTGTGGTGTGTGTGTGTATGAAATAACACGTAATGAAGAAAAACATCGTTTACCCAGTCGATAAACGCTTTCAGCTTAAACACGAAGACACGACTGTGCAAATGAGGCCTAACCGATCAAAAAAGTTTACAGTGTTTACCCCGGAAGGAACCAATAGGAACTGAAGTGGAAAAACAAAAACGAAAATAATAAACACCAATACCGTTATCACTGCCAACCGATAACCGGCCGCACTAGGGTGCGGAAGAAAAAAGCGAGATTGGCATCCAGATATTTACTATCTGTCTTTGGCGGCAGTACTAAACAGCCATATTTCATGGGAGACAGAGGGGGTGGTCGGGGGGACTGGGGTCGGGGAGAGTGGAAGAGTGACTAGCTTGATTTTTCAGCGGTATATATGTAGAAGCCACTGACATATCTGCTGTTGCTTACAGTGCTGTTACTAATCAACTGATTAACAATGAAATATAAGGAGGATATATACATCAAATGGGTAGAACTGAATTCAACTAACGGCAATGAAAAGAAAACAATGTGATAAAAACTTCTTTTTAAAAAATCCCGACAGACAAGCAAAAACTGTTACTGTTAAAAGCGACGCTGCAGAGACGTAACTTAATCAGGCCGAGGCCGATTATAATTAAAACATCAAAGACGACATACAAGCACTTGTTCAATTACAGTTACTGTACCAATATACTAACACAAAACATTTCATGACAAATCGCATGAAGCGCAACTCTACAACTGCAAACTTCAAGATGTGACGATTTTATGCTTCAAAATACATCTTAACTGCCAAACAGTTCGCATCTTTCATTATTCACTTTTACTGCGCTGCACTTTAGTTACTTGCATGACATATACGATTAAAATAACTGATCTTCTGTAACGAAGATATTGAAAAGAAGCATGCAGAGCAAGAAGGTCACATATAACTGACCTCTCGCTTTTAGCCAGATAGCTCCCCACATTTAGACGAGAGGAATAAATACCATGTCTGTTCGAACTCACGCTTATAACTACACAGACCAAAGGCGCCATGATCACTGTTTTCAAAACAGAACGTGGCTGTGTTTTGTTTACATTACAATGGTACTTGGGCAGCCGGTGGGCTTGTCTTAGGAGGTGTGTCGACACGCAGGCGCTGACTGGCTAAAACTCATCTGTCAGAGGTGACGAGAGGTCAGCAGCAGCTGTTC
>CAUZXP010000200.1:0-13976 GCA_963584105.1 Alviniconcha strummeri
CGTGTAGAGTAGGCCTGAGGGTGACAATCAAGTACCACGTGTAGAGTAGGCCTAAGGGTGACAATTAAGTAGCATGCGTAAAGTGGGCCTAAGTGCGACAAGTCCCAAGTGTTGAGTAGGCCTACGGGTGACAAGCACCAAGTGCCGAGTAGATCTAGGGTGACTCAACTGGTGAGAGCTTGCAACTGGTTCATCGCGACAGCTGTTGACTCTCACTTCCCCTAAAGTCCACTAAATACTCACAACTACCCAGTGTTCTAACGCAAGCATTAAATGAACGTTGGTTAGTTTTTAACCACCGCCCCCCCCCCCCCACCCCCCACCCCCCCCCACCCCCACCCCCCTCCCCACCGCACCCCCTGCGCGGTTCATAACGCATGAGCAATCTGGAGCCAAGGACACAGAACATTTGTCCAAAGACTACGTAGATCCTGTGCCGTTTGCCTGCCTACAGTGGTGGGTCCGGCTGATGTGTGTGTGTGTGTGTGTGTGTGTGTGTGTGTGTGTGTGTGTGTGTGTGTGTGTGTGTGTGTGTGCGCGCGTGCGTGCGTGCGTACGTGCGTGCGTGCGTACGTGCGTGCGTGCGTGCGTGCGTGTGTGCATGTGTGCGTGCGTGCGTGTGCGTATATATGCGTGCGTGCGTGCGTGCGCGCGCGTGTGCGTGCGTGCATTTACCTTTCAACCAAGTCACGTGTCTGTCACAGACTGAGAAACCGGTGGACAAAAGAAAACTAGAACAACTTGAGCCAGGCGATGTGAGACCAGGTCAAGTCCTAACGCAAGCCCCAGGCGAAGCTTGTTGCTGTGTTCAGTTGCCGTATTTTCCCCATGTGCTTATACAGTTATAGCCCTACACTGTACACAACATGCAATTAATACCTATACATGTACGCGTATCGAGGCTATACATGCAATTAATACCTATAGATACATGCACGCAGATGCATGATAACCCAGCTAACCACAGTGCACCAATAGCATCGTTGGCACTGACAGCTAAGCGTACACAGGTCAATCTCTCTGTCTCTGTCTCTGTCTCTGTCTCTCTCTCTCTCTCTCTCTCTCTCTCTCTCTCTCTCTCTCTCTGTGTGTGTGTGTGTGTGTGTGTGTGTGTGTGTGTGTGTGTGTGTGTGGTGTGTGTGTGTGTGTGTGTGTGTGTGTGTGTGTGAGTGTGTGAGAGAGAGAGCTGGTTTGGCCTAGCGGTAAGGCGTTAGGCTGGTAAGCAGAGGGACCTCGGTTCGGTACCGCTTCGGCTCTCCTTTCTTTTCGAAGGTTGTGGTTTGTAGACATTGTCTTGTGAATTTGTCCCTCACATTAAAATGGCTCTCATCGCTGCCCATCTTAGTACATGAGTCATTCTGGTGGTGACAATGTAGCGATACGTAATAATTATGCTCTCCCCTTCCCTAATAAGCCTTATGGTTTCTGTGGACGTTAAATACCATGTTTACTCTCTCTCTCTCTCTCTCTCTCTCTCTCTCTCTCTCTCTCTCTCTCTCTCTCTCTCTCTCTCTCTCTCTCTCACTCACACACACATCACACACACACACACACGACACACACACACCACACACACACACACAACACACACACACACACACACACACACTGTCATTTACTCTGATTCACTTATAATACACTACACACACGCATGCACACACACACACACACACACACACACACACACACACACACACACACACACACACACACACACACACACACACACTGAAGTGCCCGTAACGACAGAAACCAGAAAACTTCGTACCAGACGCTCATCTCTCTCTCTCTCTCTCTCTCTCTCTCTCTCTCTCTCTCTCTCTCTCTCTCCTCTCTCTCTCTCTCTCTTACTCACCAGGCTCCAGCGCCAAAATTAAGTGCTCCTTGTGACCATGACTGGCACACCGAAAATCTAAGAGCAAGCGCTCCGGGTGGGGGGGGTAACTCCATTATCAGTTCCTTCCACAAATATCTACTCCTCCGTCACACCAGGCGGAAAACGAGAAACACAGCCCAGGGATACCGCACACCAACTGCACGCTGCAATGGAACACCACAACAGCCGGCTGTCTTGCCGGCGAAAGACAAAAGAACACGTTGAGTCGGAGCTGACACGCTTTGGAACTCCCAACTGCTACAGCGGACGTCAAGCGTTGTGATCGTGGTGCAGGATGTTCTCGCTGACAATTAACGCTCGTGTCCCAACCGCCACGAGTCAGTCAGTCACCCCGAAGCACTGAACCCAGAAGTTCTCTTCTTCCACAGCTACTGACTTCCGGCCAACAGGAGGAAGAGCGAAATGACGTTTTGCTCCACACCAATTTGCAGGCAACGAAACGAGGAGCGAAACGAAGTTGTACCCACTTGGTAGACGTGGAGCAGAGCCGAGTTGCAGGGTGGAGCGGTCTGCAGGCTACCGGTGCCTCACTTCAGGCTTCAGACTGATCACGCGCCACTGATGGCAGCGACAGACACAGCGCGGCAGGCGTTGGGTAGCCTGGCTCTGCGGGTAGGCTACTCCAGTGCTGGAACACTGGAAGTCAGTGCTGCAGCAACACTCTTACCTCTCACGCTGATCACACTTAGCTCCGGGGACGCCTCTCGCCGATCAAAACACAACTCCGGGACGATTCGCTCATCATCACACACAATTAGGCACGATTCGCTCATCACACACAACTCCGGGGACGATTCGCTGATCACACACAACTCCGGGACGATTCGCTGATCACTCACACAACTCCGGGACGATTCGCTGATCACTCACAACTCGGCACGACTCGCTGATCACTCAGTCACAACTCAGGATGACTCACTGATCACACACAACTCGGGACGACTCGCTGATGACACTCGTGACCGGATTCACCGATCACACAAAAGTCGGGACGGCTCGTTTATTACACACGACATGACTCGGGACGACTTGCTGACCACAAAACCATGATATGATCCACTGATTATACATAAACCCTGACGACTCGCTGATCACACACGACTCGGGATGACTCACTCTAATCACACACGACTCAGGACGACTCAATGACTCGCTCCAATCACACACGACTCGGGACGACTCAATGACTCGCTCCAATCACACACGACTCGGGACGACTCAATGACTCCCTCTAATCACACACGACTCGGGACGACTCAATGACTCGCTCCAATCACACACGACTCGGGACGACTCAGTGACTCGCTCCAATCACACACGACTCGGGACGACTCAACTTTATGACTCGCTCCAGTCACACACGACTCGGGACGACTCAATGACTCGCTCCAATCACACACGACTCGGGACGACTCAACTTTATGACTCGCTCCAGTCACACACGACTCGGGACGACTCAATGACTCGCTCCAGTCACACACGACTCGGGACGACTCAATGACTCGCTCCAATCACACACGACTCGGGATGACTCGCTCCAATCACACACGACTCGGGACGACTCAATGACTCGCTCCAATCACACACGACTCGGGATGACTCGCTCCAGTCACACACGACTCGCCACGCATTCACAGGAAGGCCGTCAAAAGGTGGGCTGATGCAGTTAGTGGCGTCAGTTCAGTCCAGCAACGCTAAGCACTTCAGGTGACGTCAGCCTCAACGCCAAGCACTTCAGGTGACGTCAGCCTCAACGCCAAGCACTTCAGGTGACGTCAGCCTCCAAGTACTTCAGGTGACGTCAGCCTCAACGCCAAGCACTTCAGATAATGTCAGTCACAACGCCAGCCATGACAACGTCAGTCAGTTCAGGTAACGTCACAGTCACTTCAGGCAACGTCTGTTTCTTGAGGGAATGCCGGAGGACAACGCTAGTCACTTCCGGCAACATAATGACGGGCGACGTCAGTCCCACGGGGATTGTTCGTTGGCTGGCTGACTGAACGCTGCTCACCGTTCGCTGCCCGCGCATTGTTTGTTGCCCCCACACTACGTGTTGACTGGAAGACGGCAGCCCATCTCGCACCGTAAAGACGTGAACACTTTTCAACGGCAGTGCCTGACGGGCGCGGGTCTGGAACACTGGCATTCACAGGCACCGCACGATAGGATAATGTGCACACATACAGTCCTCTCTCACAGGCACCGTACGATAGGATGCTGTGCACACATACAGTCCTCGCTCACAGGCACCCTACTACAGGACGGTGTGCAGATATATACAGTCTTCACTCACAGAGAACTCGCTACACGAACCAGTCCCGTTCGCTCCGCCAGTGACGGCGATAGAGAGGAGGAGGAGGAAGAGGAGCGAGAGGAGGAGGAGGAAGAGGAGCGAGAGGAGGAGGAGGAAGGTCAGCGCCCCACACCTAGACACTGGCCTTGGCCACACGCTGTGACTAAACTCCGCGTTTGTTTCACGTTGCAGCCATCCGGCAGACTGGTCGAAATGTGCACACATTTCCAAAATACCAGCGGGCGATAAGACGACGACGACTGCCCGCGCCGTGTGCTAGTAGACAAGGCCAGACTGCCAGCAGCGCGGGGCGGCGGTGGGGGGGGGGGGGGGGGGTAAGAGGAAGACAGAGACAGAACCGGGTGCTTCTTCGACTCACTACTGCAGCGACGGAAGAGATAGAAAGGGATGCGGTGATGGGGGGGGGGGAGGGGGGGGGGCTGGGCCTGGGGGGGGGGTTCATGGCTGAGATTCAAAAGAGATGGTGAATGAAAGCCCAACGCGTCATCACAACCCCACTAGAGTGCTGTGTGCATTATAAAGTCAGTAATAGCTATCGCACAGGCGCGTCATGACAACCCCACTAGAGTGCTGTGTCCATTATAAAGTAACAGCTATCGCACAGACGCTTCTTCTGCCTGTCGTTGCTGTCGAGAAGCCGGTCAGTGCAGAGCTTCAGACTGCAATGGCTGCCTGGTCCTTGGCCCTCAGTCGCAAGCGATTTGTAGGTCTCTTGACAGTATAAGTGTACTGTGTACAGTAATGCATGCCGCAAACAAACAGCAAAGACTGAGCACATCGTGACCCGAGTTTGCGGACTGGGTTTTTCCCGCACACAGGCACAGTAATTAAAACCAAGACGATGCCGGCGTCAACTTTTCAGTGCCTGTAGCCTGGCTCTAGTTTCCTGACCCCACAGCCACACGTCGGAGATAAGATGCTCTCCTCATACACTCTCATCCCCCCCCACCCCCACCCCCCCCCACCCCCCACCCCCAGCCGACTGCCAGTGATGAGAGTGAAATTGGCTCGGGCTGCGGGACGGCCCCCGAGTGCCTGTCAGTTGCGCGCCTCGCTACTTCTCTAAACCTCTTCACTGAACTTTAAGGTCTCCAAAGCTGGTCTTAATTACGGCCTGGGCAAAACAGCTACAGTCGGTAATACGATGAGCTGACTCGTGGCTCGGCTTGCCAGTCCGCTACGCTCGGCACTTACCGGCCCGTCTGCACTCAGAAAGGGCTTGCGAGTCCGCTACACTGACTCGGCACTTACGCTCGGCACTTACCGGCCCGTCTGCAGTCAGAGGGCTTGCCAGTCACTTACCGGCCCGTGCCGACCGGCCTGTAGTCAGAGGGCTTGCCAGTCCGCTACACTCGGCACTTACCGGCCCGTCTGCAGTCAGAGGGCTTGCCAGTCAGTTACTCTCGGCACTTACCGGCCCGTCTGCACTCAGAAAGGGCTTGCCAGTCCGCTACACGGCACTTACCGGCCCGTCTGCAGACACAGAGGGCTTCCCAGTCCGCTACACTCGGCACTTACCGGCCCGTCTGCACTCAGAAAGGGCTTGCGAGTCCGCTACACTGACTCGGCACTTACCGGCCCGTCTGCACTCAGAAAGGGCTTGCGAGTCCGCTACACTGACTCGGCACTTACCGGCCCGTCTGCACTCAGAAAGGGCTTGCGAGTCCGCTACACTGACTCGGCACTTACCGGCCCGTCTGCAGTCAGAAAGGGTTTGCCAGTCCGCTACACTCGGCACTTACCGGCCCGTCTGTAGACACAGAGGGCTTGCCAGTTCGCTACACTTGACATTCACCGGCCCGTGGGGCAGGGTGAGCATCGGGGCAATGAATCAGTAGGACGAAGATTAGCAATGAGCATTAGAACACTGACTCAGTACGAAAATTATCAGCGCTGAGCATTAGAGCACTGGCTCAGCACGAGAAATGTCAGCGCTGAGCTCTGAGTCTCCGAAAGCGTTGATAAATTCCCTATTATTATTGTTATCACGTGTAAGTGTACGGGGAGGTTTAGAGCAGTGAACAGAGGAAAGACATGCAGAGCAGTATGGCACTCACAAGTGTAAGTGTAGTCTACGGAGAGCTTTACGGCACTCACAAGTGTAAGTGTAGTCTACGGAGACCAATACGACACTCACAAGTGTAAGTGTAGTCTACGGAGAGCAATACGGCACTCACAAGTGTAAGTGTAGTCTACGGAGACCAATACGACACTCACAAGTGTAAGTGTAGTTTACGGAGAGCAATACGGCACTCACAAGTGTAAGTGTATAGTCTACGGAGACCAATACGACATTCACAAGTGTAAGTGTAGTCTACGGAGAGCTTTACAGCACTCACAAGTGTAAGTGTAGTCTACGGAGACCAATATGACACTCACAAGTGTAAGTGCAGTCTACGGAGAGCTTTACAGCACTCACAAGTGTAAGTGTAGTCTACGGAGACCAATATGACACTCACAAGTGTAAGTGTAGTCTACGGAGAGCTTTACAGCACTCACAAGTGCAAATGTAGTCTACAGAGAGCAATACGACACTCACAAGTGTAAGTTAAGGTTACGGGGGTTTGGGACACTGACGAGTGTAAGTAAATCAAAGACACTACCTGTGAAGATACTGTGATCAAAGAGACTACGTCTTCCCTGACTCCCTACAGAGTGATGATACTATGGTCAAAAAGACTCCCTACCGTGTGAAGATACTGTGGTCAAAGAGACTACCTGTCGTGTCTCCCTAATGACCCAGTGACGATATTGTGGTTAAAAACCGCCCTTCCATGTGAATATACTGTGGTCATAGAAACTCCCTGCTGTGTGAAGATACTGTGGTCATAGAAACTCCCTGCTGTGTGAAGATACTGTGGTCATAGAGACTCCCTGCTGTGTGAAGATACTGTAGTCATAGAGACTCCCTGCTGTGTGAAGATACTGTGGTCATAGAGACTCCCTGCTGTGTGAAGATACTGTGGTCATAGAGACTCCCTGCTGTGTGAAGATACTGTGGTCATAGAGACTCCCTGCTGTGTGAAGATACTGTAGTCATAGAGACTCCCTACTGTGTGAAGATACTGTGGTCAAAGGGACTCCCTACCATGTGAAGATACTGTGGTCATAGAGACTCCCTGCTGTGTGAAGATACTGTGGTCAAAGAGACTCCCTACTGTGTGAAGATACTGTGGTCAAAGAGACTCCCTACCATGTGAAGATACTGTGGTCAAAGACTCCCTACCGTGTGAAGATACTGTGGTCAAAAAGACTCCCTACCGTGTGAAGATACTGTGGTCAAAGAGACTCCCTACCGTGTGAAGATACTGTGGTCAAAGAGACTCCCTACTGTGTGAAGATACTGTGGTCAAAGAGACTCCCTACTGTGTGAAGATACTGTGGTCAAAGAGACTCCCTACCGTGTGAAGATACTGTGATCAAAAAGACTCCCTGCTGTGTGAAGATACCGTAGTCAAAATGGCTCCTACCGTGTGAAGATACTGTGGTCAAAGAGACTCCCTACCATGTGAAGATACTGTGGTCAAAGAGACTCCTTACTGTGTGAAGATACTGTGGTCAAAGAGACTCCTAACCATGTGAAGATACTGTGGTCAAAGAGACTCCCTACCGTGTGAAGATACTGTGGTCAAAAAGACTCCCTACCGTGTGAAGATACTGTGGTCAGAAAGATTCCCTGCTGTGTGAAGATACTGTGGTCAAAGAGACTCCTTGCTGTGTGAAGATACTGTGGTCAAAGAGACTCCCTACTGCGTGAAGATACTGTGGTCGAAGAGACTCCCTGCTGTGTGAAGATACTGTGGTCAAAGAGACTCCCTCCCTACCGTCCGTGATGACTGTCGACCCAGAGTCCCATCAAACGAGGTGAAGCTAGTCACGGTCTGATGCTCCTCCTACACCTCCTCCTTTCCGGAACCCTCCTCCTTGACGGAACGCTTCTACACCTGCCGGAAACCGTAGAGTCGTCGGGGACACGGACTTCCTGGCTAGTTGAATCCGTGGCAGTCTCCTGTGACCGTGACCACTTGGCCCATCTGCCCCTGCCTCTCACCGAGTCTTCTTCAGCCGTTGAAAGTCCGACAGTGAAGACACGCAGCAGTCTGTTGTTGCCAATCGATGCAGGATGTGTCCCACACAGACGCGGCTGTCACATCGCGTTCAACTCAGAAAAACACCGACAGTGACAAGGTGCACGCGCATCCAGCACTTGAGTGATTGCATGGACAAGTAGGCCAACCGGATTAGATACTGACCGTCGTGGGTGTGGGTTAACAGCGATAACTATGGACTGTTCTTCTGTAAAGGATCGGACGGTGTTCACCAGTAATTCTCTTACCCGGCGTCTACGGCAACACAGGCATTTGCGCTGAATATCCAGTAGACTCACATCTCTCTCTCTCTCTCTCTCTCTCTCTCTCTCTCTCTCTCTCTCTCTCTCTCTCTCTCTCTCTCTCTCTCTCTCTCTCTCTCTCTCAGTCTAGACTCACATCTCTCTCAGTCTAGACTCACATCTCTCTCTCTCTCTCTCTCTCTCTCTCTCTCTCTCTCTCTCTCTCTCTCTCTCTCTCTCTCTCTCTCTCTCTCTCTCCTCCCATTATTCCTCCCCCTCTCTCCGTCACCCCCCTTTCTTCCTCGCTCTATTGTTTCTCCCTCTTTGTCTTTCCTCCCCCACCCCCCTCTCTCCTGCCCCCCTCTCCCCTCCCTGTATAATACGTACAAAACCTACCTGACCCGACAAAGCCCACATTCCTGTCCAGGTGACTACTGAGGCTGTCGTGTTCAGGTTGTACTGTCGACAGTCAGTCCGTGCAAACAGCGGGGGCGGGTACTAACGACAAACGCAGCAGGCGCCAAGTCACATAGCAACAGATCCCGTCTTTTCGGGTCTCTCGCAATGTCAACGCACCGCTAAGGCTCCGCACACACGACTGGGAACCGCCCGCTCCACGATACAAGCACGCTGCCTTCAGTGTCAGCCCCGCCCTCCACCGTCGCTCTCAGAAACTGCACCTTAGCTGAGCGTCGGAGACAGTAAGTAGACCGTAGATGCTGTCCGGTCCGACAGTCCCGCCCAGAGTCCGGTTTCCGTGACCACCGGACGACAAGCAAAGGTGATGGCGAAACGGTATGAGGGAACTCGGACTGGACATAGCCTGTACAGCTGGGTGCCTTGACACCACAGTGAATGGGTGGAACTTTACATGCAAATACAACTCACTATAGTTATGAGGAATGAAGCAGATCAGCAGTAATATTTATCCTGTCATTACAGGAACAAAGTGCTGGTACTGATCAGTAGTGATATTTATCCTGTCATTACAGGAACAAAGCACTGGCACTGATCAGTAGTCATATTTATCCTTTCATTACAGAGTCCTGGCACTGATCAGCAATTTATCCTGTCATTACAGGAACAATGTCCTGGCACTGATCAGCAATGATATTTATCCTGTCATTACAGGAACAGTCCTGGCACTGATCAGCAGTGATATTTATCCTGTCATTACAGGAACCAAGCCCTGGCACTGATCAGCAGTGATATTTATCCTGTCATTACAGGAACCAAACTCTGGCACTGATCAGCAGTTGTATTTATCCTGTCATTACAGGAACAATGTCCTGGCACTGATCAGCAGTTGTATTTATCCTGTCATTACAGGAACAATGTCCTGGCACTGATCAGCAGTTGTATTTATCCTGTCATTACAGGAACCAAGCCCTGGCACTTATCAGCAGTGTCATTACAGGAACCAAGCCCTGGCACTGATCAGCAGTGATATTTATCCTGTCATTACAGGAACCAAACTCTGGCACTGATCAGCAGTTGTATTTATCCTGTCATTACAGGAACAATGTCCTGGCACTGATCAGCAGTTGTATTTATCCTGTCATTACAGGAACCAAGCCCTGGCACTTATCAGCAGTGTCATTACAGGAACCAAGCCCTGGCACTGATCAGCAGTGATATTTATCCTGTCATTAGAGGAACCAAGCCCTGGCACTGATCAGCAGTGATATTTATCCTGTCATTACAGGAACCAAGCCCTGGCACTGATCAGCAGTGATATTTATCCTGTCATTACAGGAACAATGTCCTGGCACTGATCAGCAGTGATATTTATCCTGTCATTACAGGAATCAAGCCCTGGCACTGATCAGCAGTGATATTTATCCTGTCATTACAGGAACCAAGCCCTGGCACTGATCAGCAGTGATATTTATCCTGTCATTACAGGAACCAAGCCCTGGCACTGATCAGCAGTGATATTTATCCTGTCATTACAGGAACCAAGCCCTGGCACTGATCAGCAGTGATATTTATCCTGTCATTACAGGAACAAAGTCCTGGCACTGATCAGCAGTGATATTTATCCTGTCATTACAGGAACCAAGCCTGGCACTGATCAGCAAGTGGCTTTCGTTCTGTCGTCAGAGGAATCAACAAAGGGAGTTAACGCTCGAAAGACATCACATGAGCACAAGCAAAGACCCGAATCACCTACAGTAACTCCTCACTGGCATGCCAGTCAACACATGACATCTAAACTGTACCAAAGGCACACGTCCTCAAAGTTACATCATCACAGCAACACAGGCATGACATTTATCCGGACATTACAGAAAGAAAAAAATATAACGCAGAATGTTCACAAAATGTAGAAACACACAAAAAGTAAAAAGTAAACGCTTTTTATTTGTGTTAGCTTGGTTTCTGAGATGCGTGTTTGAGATGAGTGTTTTAACTGTGTTTGGGCTGTATGCTTCAGCTGTGTGTTTGAACTGAGTGTTCGAGCTGTGTCTTTGAGCTGCGTCTGCTGTGTCTTTGAGCTGAATGTTTGAGCTGTGTAAGCTGTCTTTGAGCTGTGTCTGCTGTGTCTTTGAGCTGAATGTTTGAGCTGTGTCTTTGAGCTGTGTCTGCTGTGTCTTTGAGCGGCTGAGTGTTTGAGTTATGCCTTTGAGCTGTGTCTGCTGTGTCTTTGAGCGGCTGAGTGTTTGAGTTATGTCTTTGAGCTGTGTCTGCTGTGTCTTTGAGCTGAGTGTTTGAGCTGTGAGGACTGTGTCTTTGAGCTGTGTCTGCTGTGTCTCTGAGCCGTGTGTTTGTGTTCCGCTTGCCTGGCTGCCCCTTGCAAAGCCTGGAGCTGCAGTTCCCAGTGAAAGGGAACAGCCTCACACTGATCAGCGCTATCTAATCTGCTCCACACGCTATCACTGTGTCAGCTCCGGAGTCAAGTTTGCCAGGGCAGCTGGCATTACTCCAAGGCTGGACCTCTTTCTGTTTCGGCTTCACAGGCTGAGGCGGGAACCTGACCGCCAGAGGAATAAACTTCCCCACAAGCTTCAAACTGAGGACTCCGGCTTCACACAGACTGATCCGCATTTTCGTCCCGTAAGTGCGTGTTGCATTTATTTATCGATTTTAGTATTTATCGCAGGCAAGCCTCTGTCGCTAATTAAGGCTGGGTGCTAATCACTGGGGTCATGAGGCCACGCTACCAGCCAACCGTGCTCAAACCCCTCCACTCACTTAACCTGCTGAGCAGACACAGACATGATCAGAAACTTTGGAAGAACCCGGAAAATTCCCCTTTACACCCCCCCCCCCCCCCCCCCTTTCAACAGGCAGCAGACAGGAAAGGAGCAGGCCAGACTTAAGTTGTATCACATGTTCCCACAGCGCAAAAATACCGCAACAACAACGAGGCTGGAGCCAAAGAACACAAACAGTTGTTGTGTCTAAACGTAGCTCTGTTCCAAAATGAGCACCCCGCCTAGTTGTTACAGCTCAGTTTATGTAACGTTGTCCTGACTGTGACGAGCCTCCTATTGTAAGATTACCCCCAAAGTGTCAGGGAATGCAGCATCGGTTTGTGTAACGTTGTCCTGACTGTGACGAGCCTCTTATTGTAAGATTACCCCAAAGTGTCAGGGATTGCAGCATCGGTTCACGTCCTCTACTCTACTCCCGTCTAGCAGGAAGGAGCAGTGGCAGCGACGTGCTGTTGTTGGTTCAAGTGGCTCACAAAGGACGATAGTGGGTTATGGGCGACAAGATAACCCATAATGTCACATGACAATGTCTGAACAGGAAGATGTCCCGCAACTGCCAGGTGACATGGTCTGCACAGGAAATCTCCAACTGCCAGGTGACAGTCTGAACAGGAAATCTCCAACTGCCAGGTGACAGTCTGAACAGGAAATCTCCAACTGCCAGGTGACAGTCTGAACAGGAAATCTCCAACTGCCAGGTGACAGTCTGAACAGGAAATCTCCAACTGCCAGGTGACAGTCTGAACAGGAAATCTCCAACTGTCAGGTGACAATATCTCCAACTGCTAGGTGACAATGTCTGAACAGAAATCTCCAACTGCCAGGTGACAATATCTCCAACTGCTAGGTGACAATGTCTGAACAGGAAATCTCCAACTGTCAGGTGACAATGTCAGAACAGGAGATCTCCAACTGTCAGGAGGCAATATCTGAACAGGAAATCTCCAACTGCCAGGTGACAATGCCTGATCGGGAAGATCATGGACCTACATATATATGTATATCTGTAAAGTCGTTACGAAGATCTCCCATTGTCAGGTTACAATGTCTGATCGGGGAAATCCATTGACCTACATATACATATATATATCTGTAAAGTCTTAGGAAGATCTCCCATTGTCAGGTTACAATGTCTGAAGCGGAAGGCGTCTAGGTAGGCGTAACAATGTGTAAAAGGGAAGATCATCAGCTGAAGTTAAAATATCTGAACGCGAAGATGACACAACCCGAACCCGAAGATGACACAACCTTTGCTACAATGTCTCAAAAGTTAGATATGACCATTTGTTGGTTACAATGTCTGATGGGAACACGTCGGATTGTTGGTTACCACGTCTGAAGGAAAAACGTCGCACTGTTGGTTACAGTGTTTGAATGGGAAGATGTTCAATCGTGGGTTAAAATATCCGAGTGGAAAATTGTCCAGTTGTGGGTTACCTGTGTAAACGGTAAGAATGTTTAGCTGTATTTTTCTTTCAAACTTTCGTTGGAAAACCAGAACGAGAAAGGTAGAAACATTTATCGGTTCCGGCAACAGACTGAACATTTCCAACCCCGACACGCAGCACCTGGAAGGCAGAGATTAAGCGAGGTGCACACAGTCCTCGATAAGATTTCTGTCCTAAAGCAGCCCCTGCACAGAGTGAAGGGACATGAAATATGGAGCCGCTACATGAGACAGACCCATTTGCTGGCTTTCGCTCAGCTGCAGGCGGTTTCTGCGCGGTGTAATCTCAATAGAGCTCTGGCACCTTTCGGGGTGGCAGGAAGAGCACACGGCAGAAATAGACCGTAAAAACAAACAACGAGGACCTGGTAGAGGCGTAGGAATACATAACTGACGGTGTAAAAAAGGGTTCATCTCCACTAGCAGATAGTGCTACTGCCACATTCTAACAGAAATATATCTGGACGTCACGGAGTGTTCGTTCCAACCGGCAATTCAACCGAAAAAAATGTTTCCCCTCCAACTAGAAAAAACACAACTCACCCTTCCAAAGTGTCAAACCAAGCAAAAACAGAAAGCAAAAATGCTGCTATGATATCAACAAACCGACAGCAAAAGGGGTCAATGGCAGGAAAATACGTTTACATCAGAATAAAGTGCTGCCAACAAAAAAAACAAAAAGCAAACAGAAAATCTTCCATCATTGCGCACGTGTAACGGAGACATGGAACACATAACAGGGAAGACCTCACAACTGACTAGATTAT
>CAUZXP010000201.1:0-54000 GCA_963584105.1 Alviniconcha strummeri
GCGGGCGAGTAGGGTGGTCACTTCCTCAGAGTGGCCTCCTTTTGCCACAGACTGGTGTTTCCCGTCTGGGACTCCCACCGCTGCCTGAGAGCTCTTTCCCGGGCGTGGGTTGATGGGATTCTTCCTGCTGGGCCCCCTGTTGGCCGTGCCTCCCCTCGCTGCTACCCTCGCGTACGACACCGGAGTCCCGGTGTCCGCAGAGAGCGAGGACGGTGCTGTCCGGTCTCGCGACCAGCAGTTGTCCACTGCGGCGGAGGCAGGCTGTGCAGGGGGCGGAGCCTTTGGTTTGAGTTCGTCGCGGGCCCTCTGCATGGCGACGTTGTAGGGAAGGTAAGTCTGGCTCCTCAGCAGATTCGCCCTTTGGCGAATCTGCATCTCGGGGCAGCCCTTGTAGGCCGCCGAGTGGCGGCCATTGCAGTTCACGCAGGAAAAAACCTGCGCGTCGCACTGGGCGTGAGAGTGCGAACCTTTTCCGCACCTAGAGCAGCGGGTCTGTTTTGATCTGCACTGCTGTTTGGAGTGCCCGAGGGTCTGACACTTGGTGCACCGTCTCACAGGTGCGGCAAAAGCCTGCACCGTGAACGGTGTGGCACCGAGCCACACCTCAGTGGGCAGCTTCGTGGCTTCAAGCGAGATCTTGATGGCAAGAGAGGGCTCCTGCTTGCGGTTGTTGAGTCTGACGACCCCCGCGACGCGATGCCCTCCCGCTTCAAGATCTTGTTTCACGAGTTTCAGCTCGTCGCCACCCATGGGGATGGGCCCTACTACTCCCTCGACCACGGGTCGTGGAATTCGGGCTCCTATGGGGGTCCCCCCGGGCAGCTTATCTAAACGTGCCAGCTTGCTCTGCTGGGCCTCAGTGGTGCATCCAATGAGCCACTTCCCGGAGGGAAGCGGCCTAATGGAGCGCACTGCTCCCACCGCGTTGCTGAGAAGCTGACTGCGGTGCCATGGTCCGAGCTTGTCGAACCTGGCCGATCCGCCGCCTAAGTCGTGGATCACCACCGGGAAGTCCACGAATGCCGGTGCCCGGGTACTCGGCTGGAATTGCTTCCTGCGCGAGTTGCCGTCGGGCTGGCTTCGGAATTGTTGTTCCCGTTTTCCAGCCTTTCTGGAGGGGTAATCCTGCCTCAGTTTGGGGGCAGGGTTGTCTTTCTGCACTGTTGGCGCAGTCTTCGGCTTGTCGGCCGTTTGGGGGCTTTTCTTCCCCACGTTGTCATGGCCGCTGGTGGCAGCCGGTATGATGGTATCGGTTGGGCTGGCGGGAGGGGTGGTAGCCGTGTCGGCCATCACATCCTCTCCCACTCTGGTCATTTTAAGCGGAGTTCGAGAGTCTAGACTCTCTCCCTCCGAGTTGGAGCTGTCGCTTGACAGCCGTCTTTTTCCTCGCTTGCGAGGGGTGATAAAGTCAGACTCTAGGTCCTTTGGGGCCACTGTCGGGCTCTGGGGGGGTTTGCTGCCAGGTTCTACCTGCTCTCTCCCCAGCGAGACCTCTTGGCTCCCCGGTTCTTCCCTGGAGGGGGGGTCCTTCTTGTGTTCCTCCATTCCCTAGCGGAAGGAGGGCTGCTTGGAAAAGTGGCTCTACCCAGAAGGTAGAGCTTGGCGCCCCAACAACCACAGAAACGCTCACACACTGATGTCCGGCGAACACAAAAATCTCACACACTGATGTCCAGCGAACACCTACCACTCACACACACTGATGTCCAGCGAACACAAACACTGCACCACCCTCACTCAGTAACTACTCACCACAGACAACAACGGTATCTAGAGGGAAGGAACAACGGCCACACTCAAATACACGACGTACTGTATACACGCTTCAGACACAGGCTTCGGAGTCGCACACCACAAATACAGCACGAAGGAAATGCGACCCGCAGCCGCGATATATATCGCGCGGCGCGGCCCCACAAGAGCACCTAGATTTTTCAAGAGACCACGATTTCCATTGGCGAGAATGCCGACTGACTGTGTGCGCTACTAAGTCCGACTTGCTGCTGTGAGCGAAACTCACAAGCGGTTTACCCTTTCCATCTCCAGTAATCTCAGTTAACAATTTTCAAATCGACAAACCCTGCTTCCCCTCCTCCTTGCCCCATCTTTAGTGTGTTTATGGTGTGTGTGTCTTGGGTCTGCGTTGTGTCTCTTGTGCATCTGCAGGAAACAGAATCTTTACTGATTGTCTATGAATAACATAGAAATTTGCCTTACTACTGCATAAGAGACCAGTTAAACAACGCACAGTCTAATACATAAACATAAGTACACATGTGGTCAGCTTTCCGTAACACAGAGTACTTTATTATTGAGTCTGTAGGACACACACACACACACACACACACACACACACACACACACACACACACACACACACACACACACACACACACACACACACACACACACATCCGAAACAGTCAGTCCTAGCAGTTACACCAACCCTACCAGTTTACCGAGTGTGTACGGTGTTTGCCGTGTACTTAATTGGTCTGCGTGGTGTAAGCATGCGCGTGTGTTGTCATGCTGCGTGTACTTGATGTGTCCGCGTCTTGGGTCAGCGTGGTGTAAGCATGCGTGTACTTAATTGGATTGCGTGGTGTAAGCATGCGTGTGTGTTGTCATGCGTGTACTTGATGTGTCCGCGTCTTGGGTCAGCGTGGTGTAAGCATGCGTGTACTTAACTGGATTGCGTGGTGTAAGCATGCGTGTGTGTTGTCATGCGTGTACTTGATGTGTCCGCGTCTTGGGTCAGCGTGGTGTAAGCATGCGTGTACTTAACTGGATTGCGTGGTGTAAGCATGCGTGTGTGTTGTCATGCGTGTACTTGATGTGTCCGCGTCTTGGGTCAGCGTGGTGTAAGCATGCGTGTACTTAACTGGATTGCGTGGTGTAAGCATGCGTGTGTGTTGTCATGCGTGTACTTGATGTGTCCGCGTCTTGGGTCAGCGTGGTGTGTGCATGTGATGTTTCGGTTTAGTTGGTTTGCTTTGCTTTTCCTGTGTGGAGGTTTTCTTCATTTTTATGAGCAGTCACTCTTCACTTTGTACTATCCATTTAAAAGAGATCCTTCCCCCCTTTTTCTTTCTTCTTGTTCTCTCTCCATTGCTGTCGTTCTGTTCAATACTACTTTGTGTTGTATCGTTTATGTGATTCCATCTTGTTTTAGCTTTATCAACGTCTTGATTACTGGTAACAAGGGTGACTAAAACACAACTTGAGCAACAAGAAAATCCAACTGTCTTGGGAAAAAGTGGGTGGTCCTAAGAAGGACCTTTTGTGGGGGGAAAACAAAGCTGGATGTCAGTTGCGGGCTAGGTCTCTTTATGCCTTGCCACCGGGAGCCTTGGACTGCGACTTCTTGGGCAGCAGCACAGCTTGGATGTTGGGCAGGACACCACCCTGGGCGATTGTAACACCCGACAGGAGTTTGTTCAATTCCTCGTCGTTGCGGATGGCCAGCTGCAGATGACGGGGGATGATTCTCGTCTTCTTGTTGTCACGGGCAGCGTTGCCTGCCAACTCCAGAACCTCAGCAGCCAAGTACTCCAGCACGGCAGCCAGGTAAACGGGAGCGCCTGCACCCACACGCTCGGCGTAGTTGCCCTTACGCAGCAGACGGTGAATACGGCCCACGGGGAACTGCAGTCCAGCACGGGATGAGCGAGACTTGCTCTTTCCCTTGACTTTGCCTCCTTTTCCACGTCCAGACATGATTCAAGTTTTGGATAGTACGTACGAAAGCAACGGTTGCCAAAGCGAGCGAACGATGCGTGTGCTAGGGCTAAATTTTTGTTATATGTTGCCGGCAATGCGTGCACTACACACACGACGCGACTGCGGGAAGCTGACCAATCGGAAAGCGCCGTTGGCACACAGTAGTGCGTGAGCACCGCTCGCGGAGAATAAAATCAGCCGGTTTCTGGCGGCTAGCACGTCATTCCTTTTGAAGTTCGCATTCAAACGGTAACCATGCCTCCCAAAGTTAGCTCCAAGGGTGCCAAGAAAGCCGGCAAGGCAAAGGCTGTTCGCTCTGGCGACAAGAAACGCAAGAGGAAAAGGAAGGAAAGCTATGCCATCTACATCTACAAGGTGCTGAAACAGGTGCACCCCGACACTGGCATCAGTAGCAAGGCCATGTCTATCATGAACAGCTTCGTCAACGATATCTTTGAGAGAATCGCCGCTGAAGCTTCCAGACTGGCCCACTACAACAAGCGTTCCACCATCACCAGCCGGGAGATCCAGACCGCTGTCCGTCTCTTGCTGCCCGGTGAACTGGCCAAGCACGCCGTCAGTGAAGGCACCAAGGCCGTCACCAAGTACACCAGCAGCAAGTAAACAGTCTGCTTGCACGTTGTACACCCACCAAACCTGCATCACAAAGGTCCTTCTCAGGACCGCCTTCTTTTTCCCAAGTCAGTTAGGTTTTCTTCTTGCTCAAGTTGTTCAGGCCTATTTGTTGTTACCTTCCTTGGTCTTCATGACACACGTTCACTACAATATATAACGCATTCATTGTACACCACCGGTGATCACAACGTGCTTGCATGCACGCACGCACGCACGCACGCACGCACGCACGCACGCACACACACACACACACACACACACACACACACACACACACACACACACACACAACTGACACACACGTTTTGAAAGCATCATTAATCATCGTTATGTGCATGTCTATGTAACCTAGCAAGAACAGATTGTAACTGGGAATAGGCTATTGCATAGTCTCAATCCCTGACTTATAAATCCTCCCTCCCCCCCCCCCCCCCCCCCCTTCTCTCTCTAGTAAGGACTAGTCAGTTAGCTTTCGACCGTGAACCTCAGTCCTTGTCAAACACTTTGGGAGTTGCAGTCCTGTCTGATTGCCGATACAATTACTGATACGAGTTTTTCCTTTTCTTTGGTCCTCTCGATGGTCAGTTTGATGCCGCCCGCTGTAGCTAATTATGTCAATGAGCCCGGCTGGCCGCAGTAAGCTGAGCTGGTTTAATGCTCATGCCGTGCTGATTACTGACGTGCACTAAAACCGCTTTGTTTCAAAGTTTCCACTTTCAAAAGTTGTGGCTTCAACCGCCGCCGTTTTCACTGGCACTGTTCTTACCATTATCTAGTCATCAGTGCACAGAGGCGAACGAACGACTGACTTGAGGCCGACTAGACTGAGCAAGCTTCTGGAAATGAAAGGCCGGACTGCTGAGGCTTTGTTGTTGTTGTTGTTGTTGTTGTTGTTGTTGGTGGTGGTGGTGGTGGTGGTGTCAAGATTACTGTGTCAGTGTTGTGTGACAGTTGCTGGCCTGCGGCACTGACCTTTTAGTAGCCGTGAGTTTCCAGACTGAAACGTAAAGCAAGTTAAGAAGAGAGTCAGCGGCTAGAGTGTTTTTTTGTTTTGTTTTTGTTTTATACACACGCAAGCAAGTTGTTGTTATTGTTTTGAAGGTGACGAACGAATGATTAACAACAAAAATAAGACGAGTATTATTAATCGCCAGTCAGTCAGTCCGCTTCAGTAACTCTGATTTGGAGAAGCTAGCTTGCTCTCTCGCCGCCGGGTTTTACTGACTAGTCCGCCGTGCACCGCTTGGCTGCCGCTGGCCCCAGCCGTTCGCCGTTCCACCTGTGTGCATTAGATAATAACAACAACTACACAGTAATGCCGCCCGCCACTGACCCACTTGAGACTGCACTGCACCTGTTGTTGCCGCTGGCCCGCTTGGTTTAGCACTTGCTTATTCATTCGCCGTTTGATTGAAACGGACAACTTGTCTGTACTTAATGAAAATAACAGGAAAACCGCTCTAGCCGCAGACTCGTCGTCTTTAGCTTGATGTTTACTTTGAATGTTCGGGTTTTGTGCCGCAAATTTTCATTGGTCACGAGAGGGAACGGGGCTGCAAGGCGCAGAGAGAGCGCGAGCAGTATAAAAGGGTGTGAGAGACGCATTTTTGTACTCAGATTGTAGAAATTTGAACAAGTCTGCGTATCGTCATGGCTCGTACCAAGCAAACCGCCCGCAAATCGACCGGAGGAAAGGCTCCTCGCAAGCAGCTGGCAACCAAGGCGGCGCGTAAGAGCGCTCCTGCCACCGGAGGTGTCAAGAAGCCCCATCGTTACAGGCCCGGTACCGTGGCTCTCCGTGAGATCCGTCGTTACCAGAAGAGCACTGAGCTGCTGATCCGCAAACTGCCCTTCCAGCGTCTGGTCCGTGAGATCGCCCAGGACTTCAAGACCGATCTCCGTTTCCAGAGCTCCGCTGTTATGGCCCTGCAGGAGGCTAGCGAGGCTTACCTGGTCGGTCTCTTTGAAGACACCAACCTGTGCGCCATCCACGCCAAGCGTGTGACCATCATGCCCAAGGACATCCAGCTGGCTCGCCGTATCCGTGGAGAGCGTGCTTAAGAAGGACGCCGCACCTGCCACAGCCACTTCATTCAAATACATCACGGCTCTTTTTAGAGCCAACTTCATTTTTACAAGCGAGTTGGACTGTCTTTGCTGTGTAGTTGTTGTTGTTCTCCTCGTTCATTATGTAATGTAATGCGCTGTTCCTTTAATTAGGTTTACAACCACAAGCCTGCCGCCTTTCTCCACACTCCTACAGTAAAGCACTCCGTCCAACGGTAACGGCAATAAAGTTCAATGATCCAAATCCACAACCCCGGCCCAACTCTAAGTTAATCGAACCCACTCTACCCCCGCCCAGCCCGCATCCCCAAAACTTCTCAATAACGGGTCAAACGCCGAACTGGCCCCGTGTTCTCCCCCTCCCGTGTTTGTGTTTGTTATACCGTTTGATTTTTTTAGTTTTTGTTTTGTTGATACTTCCTGTTTAAATTCCCTCTCCCCCCGTTCTCTCTCTTTCTAAGATTGTAATTAACAAAACTAATCGAGTGAATGGCATCCCCAGCCCTCTCTTAATTATGTTTTTCTGATCGTCACTGAGGTGTGTGCTTGCTTGCTTGCTTGCTTGCTTATTGTTCGTTTTGACCGTTCTAACTTGGCTGCTGGACATAATTATTCATGCTAGTTAAATCGGACGTAACAACTTGCAGCAACAAGAAAGGCCATCTCACTTGGGAAAAAGGGTGGTCCTAAGAAGGACCTTTGTGTGATCAGCTTTCCGTAAGACAGGGGTTGCGTGTAGTGCCGAAGTCTAGCCTCCAAAGCCGTACAGTGTGCGGCCCTGGCGTTTCAAGGCGTAAACAACGTCCATGGCGGTGACGGTCTTCCTCTTGGCATGCTCAGTGTAGGTGACGGCATCACGGATAACGTTCTCCAGGAAAACCTTAAGCACACCGCGGGTCTCCTCATAGATGAGACCAGAGATACGCTTGACACCGCCACGACGAGCCAGACGGCGGATAGCGTGTTTACGAAGACTTCCTGTGGAGCTTAGCAGACGGCGATACAGGTTTGGTGCCTACCTCTTTGCCGCGTCCTGACATCCTGTGGCGTAGCCCTCAGTTCTGGAGGAATGAAAGAGAATGTTAAGGAAGAATGCGACCCGCAGCCGCGATATATATCGCGCGGCGCGGCCCCACAAGAGCACCTAGATTTTTCAAGAGACCACGATTTCCATTGGCGAGAATGCCGACTGACTGTGTGCGCTACTAAGTCCGACTTGCTGCTGTGAGCGAAACTCACAAGCGGTTTACCCTTTCCATCTCCAGTAATCTCAGTTAACAATTTTCAAATCGACAAACCCTGCTTCCCCTCCTCCTTGCCCCATCTTTAGTGTGTTTATGGTGTGTGTGTCTTGGGTCTGCGTTGTGTCTCTTGTGCATCTGCAGGAAACAGAATCTTTACTGATTGTCTATGAATAACATAGAAATTTGCCTTACTACTGCATAAGAGACCAGTTAAACAACGCACAGTCTAATACATAAACATAAGTACACATGTGGTCAGCTTTCCGTAACACAGAGTACTTTATTATTGAGTCTGTAGGACACACACACACACACACACACACACACACACACACACACACACACACACACACACACACACACACACACACACACACACACACACACACATCCGAAACAGTCAGTCCTAGCAGTTACACCAACCCTACCAGTTTACCGAGTGTGTACGGTGTTTGCCGTGTACTTAATTGGTCTGCGTGGTGTAAGCATGCGCGTGTGTTGTCATGCTGCGTGTACTTGATGTGTCCGCGTCTTGGGTCAGCGTGGTGTAAGCATGCGTGTACTTAATTGGATTGCGTGGTGTAAGCATGCGTGTGTGTTGTCATGCGTGTACTTGATGTGTCCGCGTCTTGGGTCAGCGTGGTGTAAGCATGCGTGTACTTAACTGGATTGCGTGGTGTAAGCATGCGTGTGTGTTGTCATGCGTGTACTTGATGTGTCCGCGTCTTGGGTCAGCGTGGTGTAAGCATGCGTGTACTTAACTGGATTGCGTGGTGTAAGCATGCGTGTGTGTTGTCATGCGTGTACTTGATGTGTCCGCGTCTTGGGTCAGCGTGGTGTAAGCATGCGTGTACTTAACTGGATTGCGTGGTGTAAGCATGCGTGTGTGTTGTCATGCGTGTACTTGATGTGTCCGCGTCTTGGGTCAGCGTGGTGTGTGCATGTGATGTTTCGGTTTAGTTGGTTTGCTTTGCTTTTCCTGTGTGGAGGTTTTCTTCATTTTTATGAGCAGTCACTCTTCACTTTGTACTATCCATTTAAAAGAGATCCTTCCCCCCTTTTTCTTTCTTCTTGTTCTCTCTCCATTGCTGTCGTTCTGTTCAATACTACTTTGTGTTGTATCGTTTATGTGATTCCATCTTGTTTTAGCTTTATCAACGTCTTGATTACTGGTAACAAGGGTGACTAAAACACAACTTGAGCAACAAGAAAATCCAACTGTCTTGGGAAAAAGTGGGTGGTCCTAAGAAGGACCTTTTGTGGGGGGAAAACAAAGCTGGATGTCAGTTGCGGGCTAGGTCTCTTTATGCCTTGCCACCGGGAGCCTTGGACTGCGACTTCTTGGGCAGCAGCACAGCTTGGATGTTGGGCAGGACACCACCCTGGGCGATTGTAACACCCGACAGGAGTTTGTTCAATTCCTCGTCGTTGCGGATGGCCAGCTGCAGATGACGGGGGATGATTCTCGTCTTCTTGTTGTCACGGGCAGCGTTGCCTGCCAACTCCAGAACCTCAGCAGCCAAGTACTCCAGCACGGCAGCCAGGTAAACGGGAGCGCCTGCACCCACACGCTCGGCGTAGTTGCCCTTACGCAGCAGACGGTGAATACGGCCCACGGGGAACTGCAGTCCAGCACGGGATGAGCGAGACTTGCTCTTTCCCTTGACTTTGCCTCCTTTTCCACGTCCAGACATGATTCAAGTTTTGGATAGTACGTACGAAAGCAACGGTTGCCAAAGCGAGCGAACGATGCGTGTGCTAGGGCTAAATTTTTGTTATATGTTGCCGGCAATGCGTGCACTACACACACGACGCGACTGCGGGAAGCTGACCAATCGGAAAGCGCCGTTGGCACACAGTAGTGCGTGAGCACCGCTCGCGGAGAATAAAATCAGCCGGTTTCTGGCGGCTAGCACGTCATTCCTTTTGAAGTTCGCATTCAAACGGTAACCATGCCTCCCAAAGTTAGCTCCAAGGGTGCCAAGAAAGCCGGCAAGGCAAAGGCTGTTCGCTCTGGCGACAAGAAACGCAAGAGGAAAAGGAAGGAAAGCTATGCCATCTACATCTACAAGGTGCTGAAACAGGTGCACCCCGACACTGGCATCAGTAGCAAGGCCATGTCTATCATGAACAGCTTCGTCAACGATATCTTTGAGAGAATCGCCGCTGAAGCTTCCAGACTGGCCCACTACAACAAGCGTTCCACCATCACCAGCCGGGAGATCCAGACCGCTGTCCGTCTCTTGCTGCCCGGTGAACTGGCCAAGCACGCCGTCAGTGAAGGCACCAAGGCCGTCACCAAGTACACCAGCAGCAAGTAAACAGTCTGCTTGCACGTTGTACACCCACCAAACCTGCATCACAAAGGTCCTTCTCAGGACCGCCTTCTTTTTCCCAAGTCAGTTAGGTTTTCTTCTTGCTCAAGTTGTTCAGGCCTATTTGTTGTTACCTTCCTTGGTCTTCATGACACACGTTCACTACAATATATAACGCATTCATTGTACACCACCGGTGATCACAACGTGCTTGCATGCACGCACGCACGCACGCACGCACGCACGCACGCACGCACACACACACACACACACACACACACACACACACACACACACACACACACACACACTGACACACACGTTTTGAAAGCATCATTAATCATCGTTATGTGCATGTCTATGTAACCTAGCAAGAACAGATTGTAACTGGGAATAGGCTATTGCATAGTCTCAATCCCTGACTTATAAATCCTCCCTCCCCCCCCCCCCCCCCCCCTTCTCTCTCTAGTAAGGACTAGTCAGTTAGCTTTCGACCGTGAACCTCAGTCCTTGTCAAACACTTTGGGAGTTGCAGTCCTGTCTGATTGCCGATACAATTACTGATACGAGTTTTTCCTTTTCTTTGGTCCTCTCGATGGTCAGTTTGATGCCGCCCGCTGTAGCTAATTATGTCAATGAGCCCGGCTGGCCGCAGTAAGCTGAGCTGGTTTAATGCTCATGCCGTGCTGATTACTGACGTGCACTAAAACCGCTTTGTTTCAAAGTTTCCACTTTCAAAAGTTGTGGCTTCAACCGCCGCCGTTTTCACTGGCACTGTTCTTACCATTATCTAGTCATCAGTGCACAGAGGCGAACGAACGACTGACTTGAGGCCGACTAGACTGAGCAAGCTTCTGGAAATGAAAGGCCGGACTGCTGAGGCTTTGTTGTTGTTGTTGTTGTTGTTGTTGTTGTTGGTGGTGGTGGTGGTGGTGGTGTCAAGATTACTGTGTCAGTGTTGTGTGACAGTTGCTGGCCTGCGGCACTGACCTTTTAGTAGCCGTGAGTTTCCAGACTGAAACGTAAAGCAAGTTAAGAAGAGAGTCAGCGGCTAGAGTGTTTTTTTGTTTTGTTTTTGTTTTATACACACGCAAGCAAGTTGTTGTTATTGTTTTGAAGGTGACGAACGAATGATTAACAACAAAAATAAGACGAGTATTATTAATCGCCAGTCAGTCAGTCCGCTTCAGTAACTCTGATTTGGAGAAGCTAGCTTGCTCTCTCGCCGCCGGGTTTTACTGACTAGTCCGCCGTGCACCGCTTGGCTGCCGCTGGCCCCAGCCGTTCGCCGTTCCACCTGTGTGCATTAGATAATAACAACAACTACACAGTAATGCCGCCCGCCACTGACCCACTTGAGACTGCACTGCACCTGTTGTTGCCGCTGGCCCGCTTGGTTTAGCACTTGCTTATTCATTCGCCGTTTGATTGAAACGGACAACTTGTCTGTACTTAATGAAAATAACAGGAAAACCGCTCTAGCCGCAGACTCGTCGTCTTTAGCTTGATGTTTACTTTGAATGTTCGGGTTTTGTGCCGCAAATTTTCATTGGTCACGAGAGGGAACGGGGCTGCAAGGCGCAGAGAGAGCGCGAGCAGTGTAAAAGGGTGTGAGAGACGCATTTTTGTACTCAGATTGTAGAAATTTGAACAAGTCTGCGTATCGTCATGGCTCGTACCAAGCAAACCGCCCGCAAATCGACCGGAGGAAAGGCTCCTCGCAAGCAGCTGGCAACCAAGGCGGCGCGTAAGAGCGCTCCTGCCACCGGAGGTGTCAAGAAGCCCCATCGTTACAGGCCCGGTACCGTGGCTCTCCGTGAGATCCGTCGTTACCAGAAGAGCACTGAGCTGCTGATCCGCAAACTGCCCTTCCAGCGTCTGGTCCGTGAGATCGCCCAGGACTTCAAGACCGATCTCCGTTTCCAGAGCTCCGCTGTTATGGCCCTGCAGGAGGCTAGCGAGGCTTACCTGGTCGGTCTCTTTGAAGACACCAACCTGTGCGCCATCCACGCCAAGCGTGTGACCATCATGCCCAAGGACATCCAGCTGGCTCGCCGTATCCGTGGAGAGCGTGCTTAAGAAGGACGCCGCACCTGCCACAGCCACTTCATTCAAATACATCACGGCTCTTTTTAGAGCCAACTTCATTTTTACAAGCGAGTTGGACTGTCTTTGCTGTGTAGTTGTTGTTGTTCTCCTCGTTCATTATGTAATGTAATGCGCTGTTCCTTTAATTAGGTTTACAACCACAAGCCTGCCGCCTTTCTCCACACTCCTACAGTAAAGCACTCCGTCCAACGGTAACGGCAATAAAGTTCAATGATCCAAATCCACAACCCCGGCCCAACTCTAAGTTAATCGAACCCACTCTACCCCCGCCCAGCCCGCATCCCCAAAACTTCTCAATAACGGGTCAAACGCCGAACTGGCCCCGTGTTCTCCCCCTCCCGTGTTTGTGTTTGTTATACCGTTTGATTTTTTTAGTTTTTGTTTTGTTGATACTTCCTGTTTAAATTCCCTCTCCCCCCGTTCTCTCTCTTTCTAAGATTGTAATTAACAAAACTAATCGAGTGAATGGCATCCCCAGCCCTCTCTTAATTATGTTTTTCTGATCGTCACTGAGGTGTGTGCTTGCTTGCTTGCTTGCTTGCTTATTGTTCGTTTTGACCGTTCTAACTTGGCTGCTGGACATAATTATTCATGCTAGTTAAATCGGACGTAACAACTTGCAGCAACAAGAAAGGCCATCTCACTTGGGAAAAAGGGTGGTCCTAAGAAGGACCTTTGTGTGATCAGCTTTCCGTAAGACAGGGGTTGCGTGTAGTGCCGAAGTCTAGCCTCCAAAGCCGTACAGTGTGCGGCCCTGGCGTTTCAAGGCGTAAACAACGTCCATGGCGGTGACGGTCTTCCTCTTGGCATGCTCAGTGTAGGTGACGGCATCACGGATAACGTTCTCCAGGAAAACCTTAAGCACACCGCGGGTCTCCTCATAGATGAGACCAGAGATACGCTTGACACCGCCACGACGAGCCAGACGGCGGATAGCAGGTTTGGTGATACCCTGGATGTTATCACGCAAGACTTTCCTGTGGCGCTTAGCGCCTCCTTTGCCCAGGCCCTTTCCTCCTTTGCCGCGTCCTGACATGTTTCCTCAGTTCTGTTGAAGCAGAGAATGAAAGGAAATGCGACCCGCAGCCGCGATATATATCGCGCGGCGCGGCCCCACAAGAGCACCTAGATTTTTCAAGAGACCACGATTTCCATTGGCGAGAATGCCGACTGACTGTGTGCGCTACTAAGTCCGACTTGCTGCTGTGAGCGAAACTCACAAGCGGTTTACCCTTTCCATCTCCAGTAATCTCAGTTAACAATTTTCAAATCGACAAACCCTGCTTCCCCTCCTCCTTGCCCCATCTTTAGTGTGTTTATGGTGTGTGTGTCTTGGGTCTGCGTTGTGTCTCTTGTGCATCTGCAGGAAACAGAATCTTTACTGATTGTCTATGAATAACATAGAAATTTGCCTTACTACTGCATAAGAGACCAGTTAAACAACGCACAGTCTAATACATAAACATAAGTACACATGTGGTCAGCTTTCCGTAACACAGAGTACTTTATTATTGAGTCTGTAGGACACACACACACACACACACACACACACACACACACACACACACACACACACACACACACACACACACACACACACACACACACACACACATCCGAAACAGTCAGTCCTAGCAGTTACACCAACCCTACCAGTTTACCGAGTGTGTACGGTGTTTGCCGTGTACTTAATTGGTCTGCGCATAGTCTCAATCCCTGACTTATAAATCCTCCCTCCCCCCCCCCCCCCCCCCTTCTCTCTCTAGTAAGGACTAGTCAGTTAGCTTTCGACCGTGAACCTCAGTCCTTGTCAAACACTTTGGGAGTTGCAGTCCTGTCTGATTGCCGATACAATTACTGATACGAGTTTTTCCTTTTCTTTGGTCCTCTCGATGGTCAGTTTGATGCCGCCCGCTGTAGCTAATTATGTCAATGAGCCCGGCTGGCCGCAGTAAGCTGAGCTGGTTTAATGCTCATGCCGTGCTGATTACTGACGTGCACTAAAACCGCTTTGTTTCAAAGTTTCCACTTTCAAAAGTTGTGGCTTCAACCGCCGCCGTTTTCACTGGCACTGTTCTTACCATTATCTAGTCATCAGTGCACAGAGGCGAACGAACGACTGACTTGAGGCCGACTAGACTGAGCAAGCTTCTGGAAATGAAAGGCCGGACTGCTGAGGCTTTGTTGTTGTTGTTGTTGTTGTTGTTGTTGTTGTTGTTGGTGGTGGTGGTGGTGGTGGTGTCAAGATTACTGTGTCAGTGTTGTGTGACAGTTGCTGGCCTGCGGCACTGACCTTTTAGTAGCCGTGAGTTTCCAGACTGAAACGTAAAGCAAGTTAAGAAGAGAGTCAGCGGCTAGAGTGTTTTTTTGTTTTGTTTTTGTTTTATACACACGCAAGCAAGTTGTTGTTATTGTTTTGAAGGTGACGAACGAATGATTAACAACAAAAATAAGACGAGTATTATTAATCGCCAGTCAGTCAGTCCGCTTCAGTAACTCTGATTTGGAGAAGCTAGCTTGCTCTCTCGCCGCCGGGTTTTACTGACTAGTCCGCCGTGCACCGCTTGGCTGCCGCTGGCCCCAGCCGTTCGCCGTTCCACCTGTGTGCATTAGATAATAACAACAACTACACAGTAATGCCGCCCGCCACTGACCCACTTGAGACTGCACTGCACCTGTTGTTGCCGCTGGCCCGCTTGGTTTAGCACTTGCTTATTCATTCGCCGTTTGATTGAAACGGACAACTTGTCTGTACTTAATGAAAATAACAGGAAAACCGCTCTAGCCGCAGACTCGTCGTCTTTAGCTTGATGTTTACTTTGAATGTTCGGGTTTTGTGCCGCAAATTTTCATTGGTCACGAGAGGGAACGGGGCTGCAAGGCGCAGAGAGAGCGCGAGCAGTATAAAAGGGTGTGAGAGACGCATTTTTGTACTCAGATTGTAGAAATTTGAACAAGTCTGCGTATCGTCATGGCTCGTACCAAGCAAACCGCCCGCAAATCGACCGGAGGAAAGGCTCCTCGCAAGCAGCTGGCAACCAAGGCGGCGCGTAAGAGCGCTCCTGCCACCGGAGGTGTCAAGAAGCCCCATCGTTACAGGCCCGGTACCGTGGCTCTCCGTGAGATCCGTCGTTACCAGAAGAGCACTGAGCTGCTGATCCGCAAACTGCCCTTCCAGCGTCTGGTCCGTGAGATCGCCCAGGACTTCAAGACCGATCTCCGTTTCCAGAGCTCCGCTGTTATGGCCCTGCAGGAGGCTAGCGAGGCTTACCTGGTCGGTCTCTTTGAAGACACCAACCTGTGCGCCATCCACGCCAAGCGTGTGACCATCATGCCCAAGGACATCCAGCTGGCTCGCCGTATCCGTGGAGAGCGTGCTTAAGAAGGACGCCGCACCTGCCACAGCCACTTCATTCAAATACATCACGGCTCTTTTTAGAGCCAACTTCATTTTTACAAGCGAGTTGGACTGTCTTTGCTGTGTAGTTGTTGTTGTTCTCCTCGTTCATTATGTAATGTAATGCGCTGTTCCTTTAATTAGGTTTACAACCACAAGCCTGCCGCCTTTCTCCACACTCCTACAGTAAAGCACTCCGTCCAACGGTAACGGCAATAAAGTTCAATGATCCAAATCCACAACCCCGGCCCAACTCTAAGTTAATCGAACCCACTCTACCCCCGCCCAGCCCGCATCCCCAAAACTTCTCAATAACGGGTCAAACGCCGAACTGGCCCCGTGTTCTCCCCCTCCCGTGTTTGTGTTTGTTATACCGTTTGATTTTTTTAGTTTTTGTTTTGTTGATACTTCCTGTTTAAATTCCCTCTCCCCCCGTTCTCTCTCTTTCTAAGATTGTAATTAACAAAACTAATCGAGTGAATGGCATCCCCAGCCCTCTCTTAATTATGTTTTTCTGATCGTCACTGAGGTGTGTGCTTGCTTGCTTGCTTGCTTGCTTATTGTTCGTTTTGACCGTTCTAACTTGGCTGCTGGACATAATTATTCATGCTAGTTAAATCGGACGTAACAACTTGCAGCAACAAGAAAGGCCATCTCACTTGGGAAAAAGGGTGGTCCTAAGAAGGACCTTTGTGTGATCAGCTTTCCGTAAGACAGGGGTTGCGTGTAGTGCCGAAGTCTAGCCTCCAAAGCCGTACAGTGTGCGGCCCTGGCGTTTCAAGGCGTAAACAACGTCCATGGCGGTGACGGTCTTCCTCTTGGCATGCTCAGTGTAGGTGACGGCATCACGGATAACGTTCTCCAGGAAAACCTTAAGCACACCGCGGGTCTCCTCATAGATGAGACCAGAGATACGCTTGACACCGCCACGACGAGCCAGACGGCGGATAGCAGGTTTGGTGATACCCTGGATGTTATCACGCAAGACTTTCCTGTGGCGCTTAGCGCCTCCTTTGCCCAGGCCCTTTCCTCCTTTGCCGCGTCCTGACATGTTTCCTCAGTTCTGTTGAAGCAGAGAATGAAAGGAAATGCTCGTTCGTTCGTTCGTTCTGTTTTTGCTTAATGTCCTCAGATGCCAAAAGCATATTAGGGACAATCTATAAAGTAAGCTTGTTTTGGATATATCATAGTTAAAACCATGGGGGGAGACGGGGGGGATGGGGAGCGAAGTAAGCTTGGTCCACTTGCGGATCAATATTTGGATCGGGACATGAGGTCGCTGGAACAAAGGGGGAATGAGGGGTGAGGGGAGGGATGAGATGGGTCCACCTGCGGATCAATACTAGGGTCAGGGTGCTGGGTCGTCTTGGCTGTACTGGGGCGTTCACTCGTAGAACTGAGCAGCACGCTAGGGGTCCGGTTTAAAAATCGTCCTCCACTATTTACAGTTAAAAACTGGGCTGCAGATAAAAAACTTGCAAGGTTATGTCGACGGGCTGCACAACATGTAATATATACAATCGGCACACACAGTATTTACAGTTAAAAACGTCGAAGACGCACATGGTAGTTCACATACACTTGTAGTAAACTTGAGGCCTGTAGTCAGGCGGCTAAAAATGCTTGGGTATGCAAGCATACACTTGTGGTGGTCGCTGTAATCAGGTCCAGCAGACTACAACTGGGTGCGGGAGACACGGAGACGTTCACCCCTTCCTCCACCGCCGGGATTAACCCGAGCTGCGGGAAAGAGTTGAACGTAGCCGGTGGTCCCGCTACTACAGGTAGGCTACTACAGGTAGGTTGCCAGTGGACAGGTGTAGACCAGTCTGGCTGCAGCCCGCAAGAGGCTCCATCCTTCACGCTGGTCGCACACTGCCAGGCTTTTTGTACACAGGGGCAGTCCCACGCTGCGTAGTTTTCCAGTCAACGGTTGGAAGTGGTCTGAACATGAGGTGCAGGAGAACATCACGTGGTGAAACGAGACGCTCATCCCACACTCACACTTCGTCGGTACGCACATGCATCTCCAGACGCCCACGTGTAGACGATGCATGATGCGAGCTAGGTAGGTCGGAATTCCAGGGAAGAAGACTCCTGCCCTGCAGGGGGGAGAGGTGTCGTCCCACTCCTTGGCCGTGGCCATTGGGTGGAACTCCTTCTCCCACTGCTTCCACGCCTGCTTGGTTAGTTCCGCATATACGTCGGCCAGGCCGATTTTCATCGTCACAGTCGAGGAGTCAACTCCCTTGGCTCCTCTTTTTGCTGCTCTATCCGCCTTCTCGTTTCCAGAGAGGCAGACGTGCGCTGGTACCCACTGAAAGCGAACTTCCGTACCGCGGGTGATCAGCTGATGGGTAGTTGTCGCGATCTCACGCACGAGATCCTCCCGTGCGTTTTGAGAGTCGGACTTGATGGCTGCCAGCGCCGCCTTGGAGTCGCTGCAGATAACAATGGCGAAGGGAGTGACAGGTATCGCGCTGATGTGTTGCAGGGCCATCGAGATAGCCAGCAGCTCAGCGGTGAAGACCGACACTGCAGGCAGTGAATAGGAGTGTGTGAGGTTGTTGAACTCTGGGATCACAAAGGCAGCTCCAGCTGCACCATCCTCCATCACAGAACCATCAGTGAAGATCTTCAGGTGGTGTTGGTACTTTTCTTCCAGGCATAGCCTAGCTGTCACTGCTAAAACGAGTGGATTCTGGTCCTTCATTAGCCCTTCCATGTCCACCTCAACGTGCGCTCGTTCCATGAGCCAAGGTGGATAGGGATGCATCGGCCTCGTCGCCACTTCAACACCATCCAGTCCCGCGCTCCGGACCAGGTCGCAGACCAGGTCACAGATGGAGGAGTAGGACTGGAGTCGGGAGGGCTTACGGAAGGTAGCAGTTATCTCGTCGACGGTGGAGTTGTCGATAGTCTGGCATCTAAAAACATACTTGCTACAGACGAGCTGGATGTGGCGGCGGAACGGGAGCAGCCCGGCCTCTCTGTACACCAGGCACTGCGGCACGGACTGCGGCAGCCCGAGGGCCAGTCGCAGACCGCGCACCTCTATGGCGGTGAGACGGGCTAGACCCGTTTTCGAGAGGTGGGGCATGGCTTCCAGTCCGTACGACAGGCGTGAGCGCACCAGGGCCCGCACCACGTTCACTAGGATCTTGGGGGTGTTCGCCCAGGGCTGAGCAGATAGCACCTTGATCACGTTGAGGGCTCGGGAGGCGTTCCGCGCGTTGTGCACGACCTGCTGGTTCGTACGCCCCCAGCGAGTGAAGTGTACACCCAGGTACTTGACTTCTTTCGATGCAAAGATGCTCTGCCCGTTCACCCTGATGTGCACCTCCGTGTTCTGAGAGGTGTTGGTGTGGAATGGGAGGAACACAGTTTTCTGGGAAGAGAGAGCGAATCCATTCACTTGCATAAAGTGGACCACCCCGTCCACAGCTTCCTGGAACAGTTTCATGCTTTGTTTCACCCACGAGCTGTTTGTGTGGAGACGTCTGATGTGGGTGTCCGTCCATATCGCCAGGTCGTCGGCGTACATGGTCAGCACTACCTTTCCTTTCACTGCCGAGTCCACGTCGTGGACCATGATGTTGAACAACAGGGGGGCGATCACAGATCCCTGAGGAACGCCCATACTTACTCCTTTGGTGGTCGACGTGGCTCCCTTCCACCTGACCTGCATCGATCTGTCGCTCAGGAAGGATCTGATGTAGTTGTACATGTTGCCAGAAATTCCGATCTTGTTGAGTTTCTGTAGTAGCTTGGCATGCCAGACCTGGTCGTAGGCACGGGAGATGTCAAAGAAGCACGTCAGTAGGACCTTTCTCCTCCCTATTGCCCTCCCGACGTGCTCACCCAGTTTCACCAGGTGGTCTGTGACACCCCGTCCCCGTCGGAAACCGGCCTGGCACACGGGGAACACTTTCTTGGACTCACAGTAATGTTCTAGTCTGTTCTTGATCACCCGTTCGTACACTTTCCCTAGGTGGGATGTCAGGGAGATGGGTCTGTAACTGCCGAGCTCCTTCCTCGGTTTGCCGTGTTTGTGGATGGGGACGACAATGGCGTGTTTCCACCCCGCGGGAATTGTGCCCCCATCCCAGCATCTTTGGAAGAAATCCAGCAGGATCTTCAGAAACGACTCGGGGGCCTCTTTCAGCATCCGATACGAGACGGTGTCCACACCGGTGGAGACTTTGACTTTCTTGATGGAAGCCAAGGCTCGTCTTAGCTCGGTGCAGGTCAGTGGGGTGTTAACCGCCAGACTGTCATCTGGCACCGGGTGCGTGAAGGTAGCCTCCATCTCTCGTCGGAATTGTTGCCTGTCCGCCGGGAGACTGTCGGTGTCACTGGCCTCGGCGAAAGCTTTCGCGAGAGCGTCCGCTTTGCTCTGGGCCGTCGTGTACTTTGTGCTGCCGTGTTGCAGGTCAGAATCAGGAACAACGCACTGTTGCTTCATTCTTCTGATCTTCTTCCACACAGATCCTAAGTCCGCCTTCCCAGCCGAAATAGAATCCGCGAAGGCTATCCAGTGATCCTTCTTGGCCTGTGCTATGATCTTGTTGCAGTCTCTGTTGGCTGCTTTCATTCTTTCGTGAGTCTCAGCGTTCTGGTCTTTGGAGTAGTACCTATACATTACCCGTTTGAGTCTGACAGCCTCCTCGCATTCTTTGTTCCACCAAGGGTTGCTATTCGACCGTGACAGCCCACCACCGGTCACCGGTATAGCTTCCCTGGCGGCTTCCAGAATGGAGGAGACTAGTCGTCGGTTCACTTCGTCGAGGTCAGCATCGCCTACGTTTATCTCTGCGGTTCCCAGAAGGTTCCTGAACAAGTCCCAGTTGGCCAGGTCGTAGTTGTACTTGCTGGTGGTAGCAGGAGTCTCCTTCTCTGCTGAGAAGACGAAGCTGACTGTGATGGGCAGGTGGTCGGACGACAAAGAATCCGCACCTACTTCCCACTCCGCACCACTGGCTGTGTCGGGAGTCACGAGGGTCAGGTCGATAGCCGACGGCCTCTGATCCGAGCGGTCAGGTATGCGGGTGAAAGAACCATCGTTCAGCACGATGAAGTCACTGTTGTCTATCTGGGCGGTGAGTGTGGATGATGAGGACTCGTAATCCCGCTCCCAGCTGCTGTCCCGGACGTTGAAGTCTCCAGTGACCAGGCATCTGCCTTTGCCTCCCAGCTCAGTCAGCCAGTCGAAACTGGTGCATGGCTGGGGGGTGTAGCAGTTCACAATCATGAAATCCAACTGCCCCTGAACACGAACCCTCACTCCGCAGGTGTACCCGTTGGGAGGACCTGTGATGTTCGGTTCGTTGCTAAAGAGGACGTTGTGTCTGATGTATATGCAGGCCATGACCTTGTCCCTCGGAGAGACCGGACCGACAACTGGCGGGTAGTAATACCCTTCCAGTCTGGGCAGGTTGCCCGGGGGGCAGGCCAGGGACTGCAAACACACGACTTCAAACTGATGTCTTGACACCTGTTGTACAAGTTGATCAAGGTTGGTGTTGATGGAACGACAATTCCACTGACAAACCGTGAATCTATTGAACGTGACGTTAGAAGGCAGGGTTAAAACACAGTTGTTTGCACTTATGAATCCATCAGCCGATGGACTCGGGCAAGTTTCCGTCTGCGAGCGAGTCTCTCATCCCCGACATGACCAACAGGAGGTCGAGGGAACGAGACATCGTCGGAGTTTCTTCCTCATGGCCCGTCATACCGTTGTAGAGGGCTGTGATCATGCGCAGGAAGGGGGCGCAGTCCCCACTCAGCTTGGCCTGAATCAGTCCGAGCATCAGTTTCCACAGGAAACCGTCGAAGGACGGTGTCTCCTGCTGTAGGTCGACGCTGGACTCGTTCAGTAACTTGGTCAGTTCCGTCGTGAGCCCGTCGGTTTTGGTGGTCTGCTCTCGGATTTTCTTCTCCAGAGCCTGGTTCTTTTGCTGCTCTAGGACCAGCTGGTACTGGAGGGCAGCCTGTTTCTCCTCGCCTTTGGTGGACTTTTTCTTGCGCCTCCTCCTTCTTTTCTTGCTGGTTTTGGGGCTGTCTTCCCCCTTGGTGTCGTCCGTCGATAGGGAGTCCTCCACTCCGTCCGGTGACTCCAGGGTCATCGGAGGGGTGGACTCCAGCGGACTGATGATCGGTCTCTCCCAGCGGGTGAGCTGTTCGATGCGGGCGAGTAGGGTGGTCACTTCCTCAGAGTGGCCTCCTTTTGCCACAGACTGGTGTTTCCCGTCTGGGACTCCCACCGCTGCCTGAGAGCTCTTTCCCGGGCGTGGGTTGATGGGATTCTTCCTGCTGGGCCCCCTGTTGGCCGTGCCTCCCCTCGCTGCTACCCTCGCGTACGACACCGGAGTCCCAGTGTCCGCAGAGAGCGAGGACGGTGCTGTCCGGTCTCGCGACCAGCAGTTGTCCACTGCGGCGGAGGCAGGCTGTGCAGGGGGCGGAGCCTTTGGTTTGAGTTCGACGCGGGCCCTCTGCATGGCGACGTTGTAGGGAAGGTAAGTCTGGCTCCTCAGCAGATTCGCCCTTTGGCGAATCTGCATCTCGGGGCAGCCCTTGAAGGCCGCCGAGTGGCGGCCATTGCAGTTCACGCAGGAAAAAACCTGCGCGTCGCACTGGGCGTGAGAGTGCGAACCTTTTCCGCACCTAGAGCAGCGGGTCTGTTTTGATCTGCACTGCTGTTTGGAGTGCCCGAGGGTCTGACACTTGGTGCACCGTCTCACAGGTGCGGCAAAAGCCTGCACCGTGAACGGTGTGGCACCGAGCCATACCTCAGTGGGCAGCTCCGTAGCTTCAAGCGAGATCTTGATGGCAAGAGAGGGCTCCTGCTTGCGGTTGTTGAGTCTGACGACCCCCGCGACGCGGTGCCCTCCCGCTTCAAGATCTTGTTTCACGAGTTTCAGTTCGTCGCCACCCATGGGGATGGGCCCTACTACTCCCTCGACCACGGGTCGTGGAATTCGGGCTCCTATGGGGGTCCCCCCGGGCAGCTTATCTAAACGTGCCAGCTTGCTCTGCTGGGCCTCAGTGGTGCATCCAATGAGCCACTTCCCGGAGGGAAGCGGCCTAATGGAGCGCACTGCGCCCACCGCGTTGCTGAGAAGCTGGCTGCGGTGCCATGGTCCGAGCTTGTCGAACCTGGCCGATCCGCCGCCTAAGTCGTGGATCACCACCGGGAATTCCACGAATGCCGGTGCCCGGGTACTCGGCTGGAATTGCTTCCTGCGCGAGTTGCCGTCGGGCTGGCTTCGGAATTGTTGTTCCCGTTTTCCAGCCTTTCTGGAGGGGTAATCCTGCCTCAGTTTGGGGGCAGGGTTGTCTTTCTGCACTGTTGGCGCAGTCTTCGGCTTGTCGGCCGGTTGGGGGCTTTTCTTCCCCACGTTGTCATGGCCGCTGGTGGCAGCCGGTATGATGGTATCGGTTGGGCTGGCGGGAGGGGTGGTAGCCGTGTCGGCCATCACATCCTCTCCCACTCTGGTCATTTTAAGCGGAGTTCGAGAGTCTAGACTCTCTCCCTCCGAGTTGGAGCTGTCGCTTGACAGCCGTCTTTTTCCTCGCTTGCGAGGGGTGATAAAGTCAGACTCTAGGTCCTTTGGGGCCACTGTCGGGCTCTGGGGGGGTTTGCTGCCAGGTTCTACCTGCTCTCTCCCCAGCGAGACCTCTTGGCTCCCCGGTTCTTCCCTGGAGGGGGGGTCCTTCTTGTGTTCCTCCATTCCCTAGCGGAAGGAGGGCTGCTTGGAAAAGTGGCTCTACCCAGAAGGTAGAGCTTGGCTCCCCAACAACCACAGAAACGCTCACACACTGATGTCCGGCGAACACAAAAATCTCACACACTGATGTCCAGCGAACACCTACCACTCACACACACTGATGTCCAGCGAACACAAACACTGCACCACCCTCACTCAGTAACTACTCACCACAGACAACAACGGTATCTAGAGGGAAGGAACAACGGCCACACTCAAATACACGACGTACTGTATACACGCTTCAGACACAGGCTTCGGAGTCGCACACCACAAATACAGCACAAAGGAACACAACTAACACGAACTCTTTGGAGTTACAGCCAATCGGCTCACGAGACACTAACACCGAATTGCCTCACGAGGCCAGCTGTTGGTTAACGCTGTTGAGCTCACTCCACTTGGCGGTTAAGCCGGCGTGACGAGCGCGCCAAAACACCGAACGACTCTACGAGCTTAAAAGCGAGAGGACCGTCGATGAAAACTGACGCACACCACAGCGGGAAGGCACACTCAACACACGGTTTCACAAGAGCCTCGGCCACACACGGCAGATATACGCAGAAACACAACCACAAGACACAGCACAGTTGCACACACAGTCACAGCCTCAGAAACACAGCACGGGTACACACGGAGTCACAGAAACAGAACACACTACGATACAAATTCTCTTAAACAATGGGGAACACAACACAAATGCAGATACAGGCGGATGAACCTCCTGCAAAGTTAGAAAGTAATCGCAAAAATTGCAAAATTGATTCTAATTAATGCAAGACGCTCTCAGGGTAACGAGAGCCACCCGAGAACACAGTACAAAAATCGTTCGTTAAGAAAAAATACGTAAAAGGTACGATACCATGAGCTTGTCTCGATCCACAATCACAGTCCGGCACGGTCTGCAGCAGAGCGCGACGAAACGAGAAACCTCACTGACCACTACACCACTGAGCGCACAGGCCACGGTAGGGTAAACTAAGCCTTTATCGTGTTGTGAAGGAAATGACTGACTGACTGTTCGTGTTTTAAGTCCTCTGACACCGTGGCGTATACAGGACTAGTAGTTAAAATTGTTTAAAAATTCAATCATTAATCATATATCGATTGCACACGTATAGTATCACAGTCTAGGACTCGCAGCTAAAGGAGAGCGATTTCATAAATGTTTACATTATTCGGCTTCTGCACTACACTGGGGTAAGGGCCAATAAAAATGTTTTAGTCTTTAATCAAAAATACTCTGTTTAAAATTGATAAAACTTCTTAGGACCACTCTAAAAAATTTTTATATAATCACATCTACTAAAGAAAGAAACAAGTAAGACGTACATGCAACACAAAGACGAATAGACATAATATGTACACTAATAAATATATCTAATCACTCATACCACACTCTTTCATTGTTTTAAAAATACAACATGTCTATTAGAACGATTTTATACCAGGGGTGGTAACCCCTTCAATATCACAGCGAGGCCAGCGGGCTCACGAGAATTTGTCACGCGGGCGGGGGCGTTCGGAAAAAAACAAAGATGACTATAGCGCTCGCCGCGCGAAAAGACACTTCGCACAGCGAATAAAATAAAATAAAATAAAAACGCCACCGCAGCGACTTAAAAAGAAACAGACTATAGTCGCACAATACCTGGCAGAGAAAAAACAAAAAACAAAAAAAAACAAAAACGGACTATAGGTTTTGCTGTGGGGGACGGCCGGGCCTAGCAACTGCACGCCGGGCACGTGCGCTGACACCGACACTGGCACGATGGAACGCGGAAGTAAACAGACTCTAGATGTGAGCAGCCACACCAGAGGTAAATATCAACTTGGCTGCATCCACCGCCAGACCCCACCCCGCGTCGTCACGGAAACGACACAGACTGGAAAGGTCCGGCGGCAGATTAAGCAACCGAAGCTTATCAGTAATAGATTTAAAGTGACCCACCAATGCGGGACACTTAAAAATAGCGTGATAGGGCGAGACCATCTGTCCGCACAAACACAGTTTGGGGACAAAGATGGTTCGCCACACATCACAGCGCAGACGATACATAATTGTAGAGAGGTGCACTGACAGCGGGGGGAAACGCACGCCGTGCCTGGTAGGAGGGGACAGATCGTTGGTATAACCACTGTCCCTGGCCTTGGCGGCGAACTCCTCCCCGCACAGTTTCCACACGGCTCGGGTTAAAAGAGTTTTAATGTCAGTAAAAGACAAAGTCAAGTGGAGTGCAGTGGCCCCCAGTCCACGGGCTGCCTGTTTCGCAGCGCGGTCAGCGCTCTCGTTACCAGGCACGCCCACGTGGGAGGGGACCCACTGAAGGACGATGTCGGTGCCACGAGTAATAAGCTGGTGGCACACGACAACTATTTCTTTAACAACGTCTTCCCTGGAAGACTGACTGTTGTGTTTAATGGCCTGCAGCGCCGACAGCGAGTCAGAAAAAACCGACACCGCCATCGGCGGCTGATACAGGTCATTGAAGAAGTTTAAGGCCATTAAAATGGCAACTAACTCGGCTGTAAATATAGACACATGAGGCAGCTGATATTTTCTGGTTAAATTACTGAGTTGTGGTACAACGAACGCGGCCCCCACCCCCTCCGTCATCATGGACCCGTCCGTGTACACACAGATACAATGGTTATATTGATTATTGATCAGCTCTCTGGCTGCTGTTTGTAAAATCAGAGGGTTATCGGACCTCCGGAGCCCCGCCACCTCCAACTCAACCCGCGCTCCCTCCACGACCCAAGGCGGGTACGGGTGGATCGGCCTCCGGGCTGCCCGTTGCCCCTCCACCCCCGCCGCCCGGACCAAGTCCTGGGTGAAGTCGCGGAAGGGAACGCAGAAACGGGCAGTGGCCGGGCCCCCGAAGTCGCCCAACACCTCCACACCCGTTGAATTATCAGTGGTCTGCGACCGGAACTGATACTTAGCACAAATAAATTGTAAATATAACTTTGCTGGTAGCATGCCTGCCTCCCTGTAGGCCAAGTACCTGGGTGTGGCCCTCGGAAGGCCCAGGGCCAACTTAATGGCCCGGCACTCGGCCCGCTCTATGGCAGTGATCAGAGAGGGCGGCATGTCATAACAGGCCTCTAGGCCGTAATAAAGGCGGGACCGAACCAGGGACTTTACAAGAGTGATCATGGTTTTAGGCTGGTTGGCCCAGGGCATCCGTGATAGCAATTTAACTAAGTTAGTGGCCCGAAGGGCCGACTGAATATTACTATGAACGTGTTTGGAGACGCTACCCGACCACTGGAAGGTAACACCCAGATATTTCACTTGTTTGGCCGCGTACAGGCGCTGGCCGTTAATAATAATACTAAATTCTGGCGACACAGGGTGCCAGGGACCAAAAATAACAAATACCGTTTTTTCAACAGACAGGCTAAACCCATTCTGAAACATATATTGGTTAACTGTGTTTATAATTTCTTGGAACTGCTTTTGGATCTGTCGCAAACGCGAATTTGTTTTTGTTATATTAGTAAATTTCCTGCATTTTGATTCCTTCCAGATGGCCAGGTCGTCAGCATACAGTGTAATAATAGCATCATGTTTTTGTATTTTATTAATGTCATACAGCATGATAGAAAACAGAAGTGGCGCTATCACAGAGCCCTGCGGAACCCCCATATCTAAGCGCTGGCTGTTAGAGAGAGTGCCCTTCCATCTAACCTGAAACGTTCTCTTAGACAGAAAAGCTTTAACAAAGTTATACATCTGGCCAGAAAGCCCAACTTCCTTGATTTTACGGAGCAACCGTCCGTGCCAGACGGTATCGTAGGCACGACGCACGTCGAAGAAGCAACTGTACAGCGCCCTCCTCCTCAGTCTCGCTCTCCTGACGTGCGCCCCCAGCCGCACTAGGTGGTCAGACACCCCGCGGCCGGTACGGAACCCGGCCTGGCACAGAGGGATCACTCCCTTACTCTCGCAGAAGTGGTTAAGTCGCTGTTTTACAATACGTTCATAGATTTTACCTATATGGGATGTGAGGGAGATGGGACGGTAGTTACCGACCTCCTTCCGGGATTTTCCCTGCTTGGGAATGGGAGTGACGATGGCGTGTTTCCACCCGTCTGGAATCACCCCACCCTCCCAGCAGCGCCGAAAGAGGGCCAGCAACGCCTCCATGTAGGGTTCCGACAACTCCCTCAACATCCGATAGGAAACACGGTCTACACCTTCAGAAACTTTAAGTTTTGTGATAGATGAAAGAGCAGTCTCCAGCTCAGCACGGGTGAAGGAACAATTTACAGCCAGGTCTGCCGGAGCAGGGTCCTGGAGCGGATTTAATGTTTCATAGGAGTCTCGATACTCCTGCATGCCCGCGGGGAGGTGGTAGGTGCTGCTGGCATCGGCGAACACCTCCGCGAAGGCGTCCGCCTTTGCTTGATTAGTTTTAAACACTCTGTCCCCCACCCTAAGATCGAAATCGGGGGGACAGTACTGCTGCTTAATCTTCTTAATCTCTTTATAAACGTTGCCCAGGTCAACCCTATCGTCCAAATTTCCTACGAAATTATTCCAATGAGCCAATTTTGCCTGGGCTATCATTCTTTTGCACTGAATTTTTGCTTTAGTCATTTCTTCATGGGCTAACGGCGTGCAATTCCGCCTATACTTTTTGTAATAATATCTTTTGTTTTTGACCGCCTCCCCGCAGGCATCGCTCCACCAAGGGTTGTTATGGGTCCGGGTGGACCCCTTCTTGGTGGTCGGTATCGAGGCCCTAGCCGCAGTGAGAATATTTTCCAAAATTAAACTGTTTAAGTCTTCTATAGAAAGGGATCCATGATCACCGATTGGCAAAGCCCCCAGCTCGGCTCGGAAACTAGACCAGTCAGCTTTATCATAGTTAAAATTTTCATGCGGGGCGTTTCGCTCCCGCATAACGGTACCGGTTATATTTATGGTGATGGGGAGATGGTCGCTGGACAACGGATCGTCGCCCACCGACCACTCCACATCACCAACCAGGTCAGGAGTGACCAGGGCCAGATCAACGGCAGTTCCTCTATCGTGGGAACGATCTGGAACCCTGGTCAGCGTTCCATCATTTAACAGAACGAAGTCGGAGCCAGTAATGCCCGCGCCCAGCTTAGGCTCTCTGCCCGTATAGCCGTCCTCCCAGAGTACGCTGTGTTGATTAAAATCCCCGACCACCAGGCAATGGCTATCTGAATGGTATTTCAACCACTCTCCCTCACCGTCACACTCGGGGTAATACACATTATGTACCGTTATGTGTCTAGTAGCTTGTTCTATTTTTATAGAGCAGATGGAGGCCTCGGCCTCCAACTGACTAGCAACGGTTTCGAATTTACTACCAATTTTAACGTACGTGACAGTCCCCACCCTGCCACTGATACTAGGGTGAAGGCCGCTCACGGGGGGATAATAATACCCGCCTATTTTCGGCAGGTCACCGCGGCGGCAGGCCGGCGACTGCACGCACAAAACGTGAACAGTGTGTTGAGACAGATAGTGGGTTAAATAATCCAAATTACTGTTTAAAGACCTGCAGTTCCACTGCAGGACAACCAGGTTTTTGTTTTTATTATCGAAAACGATTACAGTGTTTAAGCTGTAGTACTGTTCATTACACACACCTACAGTGTGTAGTCGGGGAGATGATGGTGGTTCTCCTCCAACTTGCTCTTGACCCCTGACATAACTAACATGAGGTCTAAATATTTAGTGAGAGAGAGGGGGGGCCCCTGCCGATGCCCGGAGGCAGCGCCGATGATGGTATTCAGCATGTTCAGGAGGGGGCCCATCCTACCAGTCCTTCTGGCATCAGCCATGGACTGAAAAAGATCCCACAATAAAGTCTTGAAGGGCGTAGGTGGCACTCCGTCCCTTCCTTTTCTTATTCTTTTCATGATAGCTTCAAGTTCTACCATGTGTTGATTTTGTTGCAGCGCATCGTCAGCTTCTTGCTGTTTAAGGAACTCGGCTTCCCGACGCTGTCTCTGTCGAGCCAGAAAAGTAGGCCGCAGTCGGGCAGCACGCTCCAGGAGCTGCTCCCGTGACGCAATCGGGGTTGTGTGCTCGGTGGTATTAGCACTCGCCGGTTCCGGTGAAAACTTGGCCACAGCGGCCTTTTTTCTAGGGCCACCGCCCTTAACCACCGTGGCCTTGACCCCCTCCCGGCCGCCCTGGCGACGAGCAGGCAGCCCCCTCAGCAACTGGCCCGGCGGTACGGGGTTCACGGATTTATTTTTAGGTGCCTGACCTCGCTCGGGCGCCGGCCGGCCCGGCGGCACGCCCCCCGTCCCACTACGGCCCCCAACCCCGCGCGCAGCCACAGTGGCGTACAAAGGAGCGGGTCGGGTGCCAGCGGTCAGGGGGTTAGCGGCGGCCGCGGCCCGGTCAACAGCCCAGCACCGGTCAGGCTTAGTTTTCAAATTCTGCTGGCCGGTCGGCTCGGATGAAACCGGGCCGCCGAGCAGCTCCACCCTCGCTCGCTGAAGCGCCACAGAGAATGGGATGTAGCTGCTGCTCCTGAGAACGTTGGCCCTGGCGTGGACCAACATCTCAGGGCACTGCCTGAAGGCCGCACTATGGCGGCCGTTGCAATTTATGCAGCTAAGAGTGTTGCTGCACCCCTCCACCGCGTGACCCCCAGCGCCGCACCGCGAGCAACGAGTCACCCGCGAGCGGCACTGGGACTTGGTGTGGCCGATGACTTGGCACTTCGTGCAGCGCCGCACGGAGCCCGCAAAGGCCGACACCTGGTGGGGGGTGCAGGCGATCCACACCTCTGTGGGGAGGGTGCAGCCCTCAAACGATATACGGACGGCCCTGGAGGGCTCGCCCTTACGGTTTTTCAACCGAAAGACCCCCGCCACGCGGTGCCCGTCCGCCAGCAGTTCGGTCCTTATTTGTTTTAGTGCCCACTCCCCCAAGGGAATGGGCCCGATCACGCCCTCGACAGTGGGCACCGGGATGCGGCACTGAATGCCCACACCCCCTGGCAGACTCTGGCACCGTGACAGCTTGCCCTGCTGGCCCTCGCTGTGACAGCCGATTAAAAACTTGCCATTCTGGATTGGCCTTATGCTCTGCACCGGGCCGCACACGGCCGACAGGAGCTCCGTCCTCTTCCAGGGCCCCAGCTTGGAAAACAAGACCGGGCCCTGGACATTTTGCAGGACGACGGGGAACTCCACGAAGGCGGGCGGCCCGGTGACCTTCTTCCGAGGGAAGAACCTCTTCCCCTGAAAGAAGGGACGCTCCTCGTTGTGAGCCGGCTTTGCGTTGGCGCCGGTGCCGGCGCCCTCACGGCGGGAACGAAAGCGCTGCGCGTTGTGGTGCTGCGCACTCTGGTAACCGTCCCCCGCCCCCCCGGGCTCCGCCCGTGAAAAAGATCCCACGGACCTCCCGTTTACCGGCGGTGCCGGGTTCGAATCCTGGGGCGCGGCAACAAGGACCACGCGTGCGGATACAGAGTGGTCTGAGCCACTGCAATTAGTACTCATGGACTCTAGGTCCCTGGTCTGGCTCCCGCCTCTCCGCCCACTGTGACTGGCTTTCTGGGAGGTAGAGGGGGTAGCCAGTGCCGAATCACTCCGACTCCTAGCCACTTTGGGTGTTTTGCCCTTTGGCTGGCTGGAGGGAGTGATCGCCCCCCGCTTTCTTTTAGGCAGGGGGGTGCTACCGTTGGGCCCCGCGGGGGTCCCCTCCGCAGTGGGAGGTGGCATCTCTTCCGGCAGCGGAGACTTGGACAGAGAAGTTCTGTCCTTAGAAGCCTCCGCCACCACCTTTACTTTGTTGTAGGTGCTGGAGTTGGCACCAGGGCCACACTCCATCACCACAGCTTGAACATCATTCAACACACATGGGCTCAGGCGTATAACCGCCTGGCTCGAAAAAAGGCTCGAATCCTGGCCCTGGCTCTCGGCCATGGCGGCCGTGGGGAGACGAGAACGGTACCAAGCGCCGACCACAGAAAGTCGGCCCGGCGCTAACACCACAATAAAAGGACGCGCAGCGCGCAGCAGACACAACTACACTAAAAAACGAGTAAAAATTTACTACAAAGTGTTTCACAACACAACGAGCTCTCGCGCGAACGCCGTTAACGGACAGCGCGCTATACCAAAAGGAACACGTGGTAACCAGCACCAGGCTGGTCACAATAGAAAATACAACAACAAAAACAACTGACCCGCAGTGTTAATACAAAAGCGCGCTTTACTGAACCGGCGAGAAAAACTTGCGCGAGCCTGACTAGCAGGCCACGCACGCACGAGTCTCAAAACCGATAAAAGAAACACGACTCTAAAACGGTGAATTAAATTAACACTCTCACGCTCTTTCACACACCACGCAACCACACCTACCTAAAAAAGGCACAACCTAAGAAAGGACAAATGAAAATTGCGTTTATTAATGAATGAAAGGACAATGAAAGCAGTCAATGAAGTGTTAGTCACCACACCAAGAAAATAGAAAATAGTGTGACAAAACACACAACACAGAAGAAGAGTGGATAGCGGTTAGTTCTATCGATGATGTCCCTATACAGCCACGGCGTCAGAGGAACAAAACACCAATAAATAAATAAAATGTCAAACTTTTGTGGAGGGCGTCTGGCTCAGGTGGCAAGCTGGCACCAGGAAGGCCGTCAACAAACCGAACTCTGTGGCCGGTCGTAGTGGCGTGACAAAAAAGATGGCGTATCTCGTGTATCGTACTATCACGCCACCGCTCTCTCGTGATCACAACCGATATATTTATGTATATGAAGGAAATGCGACCCGCAGCCGCGATATATATCGCGCGGCGCGGCCCCACAAGAGCACCTAGATTTTTCAAGAGACCACGATTTCCATTGGCGAGAATGCCGACTGACTGTGTGCGCTACTAAGTCCGACTTGCTGCTGTGAGCGAAACTCACAAGCGGTTTACCCTTTCCATCTCCAGTAATCTCAGTTAACAATTTTCAAATCGACAAACCCTGCTTCCCCTCCTCCTTGCCCCATCTTTAGTGTGTTTATGGTGTGTGTGTCTTGGGTCTGCGTTGTGTCTCTTGTGCATCTGCAGGAAACAGAATCTTTACTGATTGTCTATGAATAACATAGAAATTTGCCTTACTACTGCATAAGAGACCAGTTAAACAACGCACAGTCTAATACATAAACATAAGTACACATGTGGTCAGCTTTCCGTAACACAGAGTACTTTATTATTGAGTCTGTAGGACACACACACACACACACACACACACACACACACACACACACACACACACACACACACACACACACACACACACACACACACACACACATCCGAAACAGTCAGTCCTAGCAGTTACACCAACCCTACCAGTTTACCGAGTGTGTACGGTGTTTGCCGTGTACTTAATTGGTCTGCGTGGTGTAAGCATGCGCGTGTGTTGTCATGCTGCGTGTACTTGATGTGTCCGCGTCTTGGGTCAGCGTGGTGTAAGCATGCGTGTACTTAATTGGATTGCGTGGTGTAAGCATGCGTGTGTGTTGTCATGCGTGTACTTGATGTGTCCGCGTCTTGGGTCAGCGTGGTGTAAGCATGCGTGTACTTAACTGGATTGCGTGGTGTAAGCATGCGTGTGTGTTGTCATGCGTGTACTTGATGTGTCCGCGTCTTGGGTCAGCGTGGTGTAAGCATGCGTGTACTTAACTGGATTGCGTGGTGTAAGCATGCGTGTGTGTTGTCATGCGTGTACTTGATGTGTCCGCGTCTTGGGTCAGCGTGGTGTAAGCATGCGTGTACTTAACTGGATTGCGTGGTGTAAGCATGCGTGTGTGTTGTCATGCGTGTACTTGATGTGTCCGCGTCTTGGGTCAGCGTGGTGTGTGCATGTGATGTTTCGGTTTAGTTGGTTTGCTTTGCTTTTCCTGTGTGGAGGTTTTCTTCATTTTTATGAGCAGTCACTCTTCACTTTGTACTATCCATTTAAAAGAGATCCTTCCCCCCTTTTTCTTTCTTCTTGTTCTCTCTCCATTGCTGTCGTTCTGTTCAATACTACTTTGTGTTGTATCGTTTATGTGATTCCATCTTGTTTTAGCTTTATCAACGTCTTGATTACTGGTAACAAGGGTGACTAAAACACAACTTGAGCAACAAGAAAATCCAACTGTCTTGGGAAAAAGTGGGTGGTCCTAAGAAGGACCTTTTGTGGGGGGAAAACAAAGCTGGATGTCAGTTGCGGGCTAGGTCTCTTTATGCCTTGCCACCGGGAGCCTTGGACTGCGACTTCTTGGGCAGCAGCACAGCTTGGATGTTGGGCAGGACACCACCCTGGGCGATTGTAACACCCGACAGGAGTTTGTTCAATTCCTCGTCGTTGCGGATGGCCAGCTGCAGATGACGGGGGATGATTCTCGTCTTCTTGTTGTCACGGGCAGCGTTGCCTGCCAACTCCAGAACCTCAGCAGCCAAGTACTCCAGCACGGCAGCCAGGTAAACGGGAGCGCCTGCACCCACACGCTCGGCGTAGTTGCCCTTACGCAGCAGACGGTGAATACGGCCCACGGGGAACTGCAGTCCAGCACGGGATGAGCGAGACTTGCTCTTTCCCTTGACTTTGCCTCCTTTTCCACGTCCAGACATGATTCAAGTTTTGGATAGTACGTACGAAAGCAACGGTTGCCAAAGCGAGCGAACGATGCGTGTGCTAGGTGATGTGGGGCTTTATGTCCTCGGATGTCGGTTGACACATTAGGGACAAACTGTACGAAACTCTTAAAAGTAATGACTTTGCCTCCTTTTCCACGTCCAGACATGATTCAAGTTTTGGATAGTACGTACGAAAGCAACGGTTGCCAAAGCGAGCGAACGATGCGTGTGCTAGGGCTAAATTTTTGTTATATGTTGCCGGCAATGCGTGCACTACACACACGACGCGACTGCGGGAAGCTGACCAATCGGAAAGCGCCGTTGGCACACAGTAGTGCGTGAGCACCGCTCGCGGAGAATAAAATCAGCCGGTTTCTGGCGGCTAGCACGTCATTCCTTTTGAAGTTCGCATTCAAACGGTAACCATGCCTCCCAAAGTTAGCTCCAAGGGTGCCAAGAAAGCCGGCAAGGCAAAGGCTGTTCGCTCTGGCGACAAGAAACGCAAGAGGAAAAGGAAGGAAAGCTATGCCATCTACATCTACAAGGTGCTGAAACAGGTGCACCCCGACACTGGCATCAGTAGCAAGGCCATGTCTATCATGAACAGCTTCGTCAACGATATCTTTGAGAGAATCGCCGCTGAAGCTTCCAGACTGGCCCACTACAACAAGCGTTCCACCATCACCAGCCGGGAGATCCAGACCGCTGTCCGTCTCTTGCTGCCCGGTGAACTGGCCAAGCACGCCGTCAGTGAAGGCACCAAGGCCGTCACCAAGTACACCAGCAGCAAGTAAACAGTCTGCTTGCACGTTGTACACCCACCAAACCTGCATCACAAAGGTCCTTCTCAGGACCGCCTTCTTTTTCCCAAGTCAGTTAGGTTTTCTTCTTGCTCAAGTTGTTCAGGCCTATTTGTTGTTACCTTCCTTGGTCTTCATGACACACGTTCACTACAATATATAACGCATTCATTGTACACCACCGGTGATCACAACGTGCTTGCATGCACGCACGCACGCACGCACGCACGCACGCACGCACGCACACACACACACACACACACACACACACACACACACACACACACACACACAACTGACACACACGTTTTGAAAGCATCATTAATCATCGTTATGTGCATGTCTATGTAACCTAGCAAGAACAGATTGTAACTGGGAATAGGCTATTGCATAGTCTCAATCCCTGACTTATAAATCCTCCCTCCCCCCCCCCCCCCCCCCTTCTCTCTCTAGTAAGGACTAGTCAGTTAGCTTTCGACCGTGAACCTCAGTCCTTGTCAAACACTTTGGGAGTTGCAGTCCTGTCTGATTGCCGATACAATTACTGATACGAGTTTTTCCTTTTCTTTGGTCCTCTCGATGGTCAGTTTGATGCCGCCCGCTGTAGCTAATTATGTCAATGAGCCCGGCTGGCCGCAGTAAGCTGAGCTGGTTTAATGCTCATGCCGTGCTGATTACTGACGTGCACTAAAACCGCTTTGTTTCAAAGTTTCCACTTTCAAAAGTTGTGGCTTCAACCGCCGCCGTTTTCACTGGCACTGTTCTTACCATTATCTAGTCATCAGTGCACAGAGGCGAACGAACGACTGACTTGAGGCCGACTAGACTGAGCAAGCTTCTGGAAATGAAAGGCCGGACTGCTGAGGCTTTGTTGTTGTTGTTGTTGTTGTTGTTGTTGTTGTTGTTGGTGGTGGTGGTGGTGGTGGTGTCAAGATTACTGTGTCAGTGTTGTGTGACAGTTGCTGGCCTGCGGCACTGACCTTTTAGTAGCCGTGAGTTTCCAGACTGAAACGTAAAGCAAGTTAAGAAGAGAGTCAGCGGCTAGAGTGTTTTTTTGTTTTGTTTTTGTTTTATACACACGCAAGCAAGTTGTTGTTATTGTTTTGAAGGTGACGAACGAATGATTAACAACAAAAATAAGACGAGTATTATTAATCGCCAGTCAGTCAGTCCGCTTCAGTAACTCTGATTTGGAGAAGCTAGCTTGCTCTCTCGCCGCCGGGTTTTACTGACTAGTCCGCCGTGCACCGCTTGGCTGCCGCTGGCCCCAGCCGTTCGCCGTTCCACCTGTGTGCATTAGATAATAACAACAACTACACAGTAATGCCGCCCGCCACTGACCCACTTGAGACTGCACTGCACCTGTTGTTGCCGCTGGCCCGCTTGGTTTAGCACTTGCTTATTCATTCGCCGTTTGATTGAAACGGACAACTTGTCTGTACTTAATGAAAATAACAGGAAAACCGCTCTAGCCGCAGACTCGTCGTCTTTAGCTTGATGTTTACTTTGAATGTTCGGGTTTTGTGCCGCAAATTTTCATTGGTCACGAGAGGGAACGGGGCTGCAAGGCGCAGAGAGAGCGCGAGCAGTATAAAAGGGTGTGAGAGACGCATTTTTGTACTCAGATTGTAGAAATTTGAACAAGTCTGCGTATCGTCATGGCTCGTACCAAGCAAACCGCCCGCAAATCGACCGGAGGAAAGGCTCCTCGCAAGCAGCTGGCAACCAAGGCGGCGCGTAAGAGCCCTGCCACCGGAGGTGTCAAGAAGCCCCATCGTTACAGGCCCGGTACCGTGGCTCTCCGTGAGATCCGTCGTTACCAGAAGAGCACTGAGCTGCTGATCCGCAAACTGCCCTTCCAGCGTCTGGTCCGTGAGATCGCCCAGGACTTCAAGACCGATCTCCGTTTCCAGAGCTCCGCTGTTATGGCCCTGCAGGAGGCTAGCGAGGCTTACCTGGTCGGTCTCTTTGAAGACACCAACCTGTGCGCCATCCACGCCAAGCGTGTGACCATCATGCCCAAGGACATCCAGCTGGCTCGCCGTATCCGTGGAGAGCGTGCTTAAGAAGGACGCCGCACCTGCCACAGCCACTTCATTCAAATACATCACGGCTCTTTTTAGAGCCAACTTCATTTTTACAAGCGAGTTGGACTGTCTTTGCTGTGTAGTTGTTGTTGTTCTCCTCGTTCATTATGTAATGTAATGCGCTGTTCCTTTAATTAGGTTTACAACCACAAGCCTGCCGCCTTTCTCCACACTCCTACAGTAAAGCACTCCGTCCAACGGTAACGGCAATAAAGTTCAATGATCCAAATCCACAACCCCGGCCCAACTCTAAGTTAATCGAACCCACTCTACCCCCGCCCAGCCCGCATCCCCAAAACTTCTCAATAACGGGTCAAACGCCGAACTGGCCCCGTGTTCTCCCCCTCCCGTGTTTGTGTTTGTTATACCGTTTGATTTTTTTAGTTTTTGTTTTGTTGATACTTCCTGTTTAAATTCCCTCTCCCCCCGTTCTCTCTCTTTCTAAGATTGTAATTAACAAAACTAATCGAGTGAATGGCATCCCCAGCCCTCTCTTAATTATGTTTTTCTGATCGTCACTGAGGTGTGTGCTTGCTTGCTTGCTTGCTTGCTTATTGTTCGTTTTGACCGTTCTAACTTGGCTGCTGGACATAATTATTCATGCTAGTTAAATCGGACGTAACAACTTGCAGCAACAAGAAAGGCCATCTCACTTGGGAAAAAGGGTGGTCCTAAGAAGGACCTTTGTGTGATCAGCTTTCCGTAAGACAGGGGTTGCGTGTAGTGCCGAAGTCTAGCCTCCAAAGCCGTACAGTGTGCGGCCCTGGCGTTTCAAGGCGTAAACAACGTCCATGGCGGTGACGGTCTTCCTCTTGGCATGCTCAGTGTAGGTGACGGCATCACGGATAACGTTCTCCAGGAAAACCTTAAGCACACCGCGGGTCTCCTCATAGATGAGACCAGAGATACGCTTGACACCGCCACGACGAGCCAGACGGCGGATAGCAGGTTTGGTGATACCCTGGATGTTATCACGCAAGACTTTCCTGTGGCGCTTAGCGCCTCCTTTGCCCAGGCCCTTTCCTCCTTTGCCGCGTCCTGACATGTTTCCTCAGTTCTGTTGAAGCAGAGAATGAAAGGAAATGCGACCCGCAGCCGCGATATATATCGCGCGGCGCGGCCCCACAAGAGCACCTAGATTTTTCAAGAGACCACGATTTCCATTGGCGAGAATGCCGACTGACTGTGTGCGCTACTAAGTCCGACTTGCTGCTGTGAGCGAAACTCACAAGCGGTTTACCCTTTCCATCTCCAGTAATCTCAGTTAACAATTTTCAAATCGACAAACCCTGCTTCCCCTCCTCCTTGCCCCATCTTTAGTGTGTTTATGGTGTGTGTGTCTTGGGTCTGCGTTGTGTCTCTTGTGCATCTGCAGGAAACAGAATCTTTACTGATTGTCTATGAATAACATAGAAATTTGCCTTACTACTGCATAAGAGACCAGTTAAACAACGCACAGTCTAATACATAAACATAAGTACACATGTGGTCAGCTTTCCGTAACACAGAGTACTTTATTATTGAGTCTGTAGGACACACACACACACACACACACACACACACACACACACACACACACACACACACACACACACACACACACACACACACACACACACACATCCGAAACAGTCAGTCCTAGCAGTTACACCAACCCTACCAGTTTACCGAGTGTGTACGGTGTTTGCCGTGTACTTAATTGGTCTGCGTGGTGTAAGCATGCGCGTGTGTTGTCATGCTGCGTGTACTTGATGTGTCCGCGTCTTGGGTCAGCGTGGTGTAAGCATGCGTGTACTTAATTGGATTGCGTGGTGTAAGCATGCGTGTGTGTTGTCATGCGTGTACTTGATGTGTCCGCGTCTTGGGTCAGCGTGGTGTAAGCATGCGTGTACTTAACTGGATTGCGTGGTGTAAGCATGCGTGTGTGTTGTCATGCGTGTACTTGATGTGTCCGCGTCTTGGGTCAGCGTGGTGTAAGCATGCGTGTACTTAACTGGATTGCGTGGTGTAAGCATGCGTGTGTGTTGTCATGCGTGTACTTGATGTGTCCGCGTCTTGGGTCAGCGTGGTGTAAGCATGCGTGTACTTAACTGGATTGCGTGGTGTAAGCATGCGTGTGTGTTGTCATGCGTGTACTTGATGTGTCCGCGTCTTGGGTCAGCGTGGTGTGTGCATGTGATGTTTCGGTTTAGTTGGTTTGCTTTGCTTTTCCTGTGTGGAGGTTTTCTTCATTTTTATGAGCAGTCACTCTTCACTTTGTACTATCCATTTAAAAGAGATCCTTCCCCCCTTTTTCTTTCTTCTTGTTCTCTCTCCATTGCTGTCGTTCTGTTCAATACTACTTTGTGTTGTATCGTTTATGTGATTCCATCTTGTTTTAGCTTTATCAACGTCTTGATTACTGGTAACAAGGGTGACTAAAACACAACTTGAGCAACAAGAAAATCCAACTGTCTTGGGAAAAAGTGGGTGGTCCTAAGAAGGACCTTTTGTGGGGGGAAAACAAAGCTGGATGTCAGTTGCGGGCTAGGTCTCTTTATGCCTTGCCACCGGGAGCCTTGGACTGCGACTTCTTGGGCAGCAGCACAGCTTGGATGTTGGGCAGGACACCACCCTGGGCGATTGTAACACCCGACAGGAGTTTGTTCAATTCCTCGTCGTTGCGGATGGCCAGCTGCAGATGACGGGGGATGATTCTCGTCTTCTTGTTGTCACGGGCAGCGTTGCCTGCCAACTCCAGAACCTCAGCAGCCAAGTACTCCAGCACGGCAGCCAGGTAAACGGGAGCGCCTGCACCCACACGCTCGGCGTAGTTGCCCTTACGCAGCAGACGGTGAATACGGCCCACGGGGAACTGCAGTCCAGCACGGGATGAGCGAGACTTGCTCTTTCCCTTGACTTTGCCTCCTTTTCCACGTCCAGACATGATTCAAGTTTTGGATAGTACGTACGAAAGCAACGGTTGCCAAAGCGAGCGAACGATGCGTGTGCTAGGGCTAAATTTGTGCTTAATGTCCTCGGATGTCTTGAGACATATTAGGGACAAACTATACGAGACTCTTAATACTAATTTACGAGAGAAACTGGTTGGCTGTAAGACGGTTTATTTTGGATTAGTCCACCTCTATTGAGGGGACCCATGCCAGGACCTAGGAGGAAAGTTAAATTTGGAAATTTGGTGCCCTAGTGGCCTTAAAATTTGTATTTTATTTTCCTCAAAAGTTAAAATTTACATTAAAATGCGGATAAAAACCTTCCTAGGACCAGTTTAAAAACAACTATTGCTGACAGTAACTTAACTTTTTAAAAGACTGTTGGTTAAAACATAACTATGAACGAGAGTTATAGTTACTTTTAAGACATTTATTTAAGAACAACTATAGTTTTACCTGATTAGGTTAAAAAGTTGGAGTATTTAAAACTATTTGTTTGACATATCTCCAAAGTTAGCGTCTTTGTCTTTCTGTTTCTTCCCTCTCCTCTTCTTTCTGCTTACCGTTTCAAACGGCACTGGCGGCATTGGCGGCACGACGACCTGAGCTACTTGAGGGGGTGACTTAGGCTTAAGACATTCCTCCGTTAGTGCACACAAGCGTGCTAAGATGTTATTTACGCTTGGCTGTTGGTTCATTGGCTCTTCGATTTCGGGTTCAGAGACCCACCCATCGTCCAGCTGTATAGTTTGGGTGGCAACTGACACCTTGTTTTCCAAGTTTACCTGGACCTCTACAGCTACAGTTTTAATTGGCACTGCCCGTGGGCTTTCTGTTTGGGTTGCCACCGTGGCAGTGAGGCGTTGTTGAACACTATGAACTACTTTTTCTGTGACTCTCTCGATCAGTTGTTGCTCCAGTCTGTTGAGGCGGAGCTTTTCTATATTCGTTTGAATTTGGGTTTTTTTGGCTTTAGTTTTTAGGGCCCTAGCGGCCAGTACAGTGGGTTTTTTCAGTATAGCTGGGACACAAGTTTGAACCTTGTTCCCCGCAGCATCCGCGTAGCTACGTTTTGGTGGTTCGAATGTTTTTGAGACTGCGGGCTCCTCACGCCAGAAGGGGTCGTGCGGCGCAGTCTCTGCTATCGGCTGTAGTGGCTTTTTCCTATCCTCTACTTCTACGTGTGCTCGTTTAAGGGCTTCCGAGTATGGGATAAAGGTCCCAGACCGGATTCTGTTTGCGATAAGGCGCAAACGTTGTTGTGGGCAGCCTTGGTAGGCTGCCGAGTGAGGGCCTCCGCAGTTGAGGCAGCAAAGTTTGTTGGGACACACGTCAGGCGTGTGGCCCCGACTGCCGCAGCGTGGGCACACCGGCACTGTGCTCCTGCATTGTGCCTTAAGGTGGCCCAGCTTGTTGCACGTGGTGCATCGCCTGACCGGTGGCACATAGGCATGCACCACGAACTCCTGGTAGTCCAGTTTAATACTGCTGGGTAACTGCGGTGAAAAGAAGGTGATTTTAATTGCCTGGGATCGTGTGCCGTCCCGGTTAGTCAGGCGGCGCACTTCTTTTATGGTTGAGCGGTCTACCAGGAATTGGCAGTCTACGTTTGTTGGTACTGGTCTGATGACCCCCTCAGTTGTTGGCTGTGGAATGGAGCAAGCCACGTTGACTCCACCGAGCACTTTAGTTTTGAGGAGGGCCTCTTGCTGTTGTCTCGATCGGCAGCCGATGAGAAACTTGCCCGATGGTAGTGGGCGTTGCGATAGGATGGGCCCTATGGTTCGTTGGAACAGACTCGCTGTCCTTGGCCCATTGTCTAAGAAGCTAGCAACCCCTGTTCCCAGGTCTTCTAGCACTACGGGATGCTGCAGAAACGTTGGTGGCGGTTGGTTGCCTTGCCGGCGAAAAGGTCGACCGGCAGGGGTGGGTTTCGCTTTTTCGGTGGTTTTTTCCTTGCCTATTTCGGTTTCCGTTTCTTTTGGCTTTTCTATCGGTGTTTCGGGGAAAAGTTTAGCTTTAGCCCGACGGGCCTTTTTGTTTAGTCTCCGTCGGCGCTGAACAAGGTCACTGCCTTCGGAGGTTTCGCCTTCGATGTTCACTTCTTCATCTTCCGTACTGTTTCTGATTCTTTTGGGTGTTTTCGTAATATTCATGGTTGTATTAGTCCAGTTACCTACGGAGTTGTCCTCGTTCACTGGGAGAACGCCAGAGTCATTACCTAAGTCTCCGTCGGACCACATGGTACCGACTTTAGTTGTGGCCCTACCCCTACTTTTACTAAGCTACACCTACTATACTACAGTTTTACAATTTTTGTTTTGTCCCTATCACTTTGATCTCTACTCACTCCCTACTTCCTGGTTTTAAAATTTAGAACGGCAGGCCAAAAATGCTCTATACCCAAACTTCTTTATCCCTAGTCTATAATTTGGAACGGGTATCAAAAAATCTACATTGCTATTCTGCCACCTATCAATTTGGAATTGTCGCTTGATTGCGTTTAGAGCCGAACAGCTACTCTACCAAACTATACTCACTACACCGTCGCTGCTCTTTTGGACCGGTTGCAGTGGCTCTCGGGCAGCTCTCTCAGTCGTTCGTGCTGTCTCCGCTTTTCTGCTCCTGGAGCTGGAGTTGTCTGTGTATCTCTTGAATTGCTCCTTGGAGTTGGTGGCCGCCAAATGTCGCTGTTGCTGCGTGCTGGTCGTGCAGCTTAGGCTGAAGATATGGGAATGACGCTGCTACCCCGTGCTCATCCGATCATGACGCTGTGCTGCTGGCGCTGTGCTCTGAGCTGTGCTCTGTGCGATGAGCGAGGTGGAACTGATGCGTGTGCTAGGGCTAAATTTTTGTTATATGTTGCCGGCAATGCGTGCACTACACACACGACGCGACTGCGGGAAGCTGACCAATCGGAAAGCGCCGTTGGCACACAGTAGTGCGTGAGCACCGCTCGCGGAGAATAAAATCAGCCGGTTTCTGGCGGCTAGCACGTCATTCCTTTTGAAGTTCGCATTCAAACGGTAACCATGCCTCCCAAAGTTAGCTCCAAGGGTGCCAAGAAAGCCGGCAAGGCAAAGGCTGTTCGCTCTGGCGACAAGAAACGCAAGAGGAAAAGGAAGGAAAGCTATGCCATCTACATCTACAAGGTGCTGAAACAGGTGCACCCCGACACTGGCATCAGTAGCAAGGCCATCCCGACACTGGCATCAGTAGCAAGGCCATGTCTATCATGAACAGCTTCGTCAACGATATCTTTGAGAGAATCGCCGCTGAAGCTTCCAGACTGGCCCACTACAACAAGCGTTCCACCATCACCAGCCGGGAGATCCAGACCGCTGTCCGTCTCTTGCTGCCCGGTGAACTGGCCAAGCACGCCGTCAGTGAAGGCACCAAGGCCGTCACCAAGTACACCAGCAGCAAGTAAACAGTCTGCTTGCACGTTGTACACCCACCAAACCTGCATCACAAAGGTCCTTCTCAGGACCGCCTTCTTTTTCCCAAGTCAGTTAGGTTTTCTTCTTGCTCAAGTTGTTCAGGCCTATTTGTTGTTACCTTCCTTGGTCTTCATGACACACGTTCACTACAATATATAACGCATTCATTGTACACCACCGGTGATCACAACGTGCTTGCATGCACGCACGCACGCACGCACGCACGCACGCACGCACGCACACACACACACACACACACACACACACACACACACACACACACACACACACAACTGACACACACGTTTTGAAAGCATCATTAATCATCGTTATGTGCATGTCTATGTAACCTAGCAAGAACAGATTGTAACTGGGAATAGGCTATTGCATAGTCTCAATCCCTGACTTATAAATCCTCCCTCCCCCCCCCCCCCCCCCCCTTCTCTCTCTAGTAAGGACTAGTCAGTTAGCTTTCGACCGTGAACCTCAGTCCTTGTCAAACACTTTGGGAGTTGCAGTCCTGTCTGATTGCCGATACAATTACTGATACGAGTTTTTCCTTTTCTTTGGTCCTCTCGATGGTCAGTTTGATGCCGCCCGCTGTAGCTAATTATGTCAATGAGCCCGGCTGGCCGCAGTAAGCTGAGCTGGTTTAATGCTCATGCCGTGCTGATTACTGACGTGCACTAAAACCGCTTTGTTTCAAAGTTTCCACTTTCAAAAGTTGTGGCTTCAACCGCCGCCGTTTTCACTGGCACTGTTCTTACCATTATCTAGTCATCAGTGCACAGAGGCGAACGAACGACTGACTTGAGGCCGACTAGACTGAGCAAGCTTCTGGAAATGAAAGGCCGGACTGCTGAGGCTTTGTTGTTGTTGTTGTTGTTGTTGTTGTTGTTGGTGGTGGTGGTGGTGGTGGTGTCAAGATTACTGTGTCAGTGTTGTGTGACAGTTGCTGGCCTGCGGCACTGACCTTTTAGTAGCCGTGAGTTTCCAGACTGAAACGTAAAGCAAGTTAAGAAGAGAGTCAGCGGCTAGAGTGTTTTTTTGTTTTGTTTTTGTTTTATACACACGCAAGCAAGTTGTTGTTATTGTTTTGAAGGTGACGAACGAATGATTAACAACAAAAATAAGACGAGTATTATTAATCGCCAGTCAGTCAGTCCGCTTCAGTAACTCTGATTTGGAGAAGCTAGCTTGCTCTCTCGCCGCCGGGTTTTACTGACTAGTCCGCCGTGCACCGCTTGGCTGCCGCTGGCCCCAGCCGTTCGCCGTTCCACCTGTGTGCATTAGATAATAACAACAACTACACAGTAATGCCGCCCGCCACTGACCCACTTGAGACTGCACTGCACCTGTTGTTGCCGCTGGCCCGCTTGGTTTAGCACTTGCTTATTCATTCGCCGTTTGATTGAAACGGACAACTTGTCTGTACTTAATGAAAATAACAGGAAAACCGCTCTAGCCGCAGACTCGTCGTCTTTAGCTTGATGTTTACTTTGAATGTTCGGGTTTTGTGCCGCAAATTTTCATTGGTCACGAGAGGGAACGGGGCTGCAAGGCGCAGAGAGAGCGCGAGCAGTATAAAAGGGTGTGAGAGACGCATTTTTGTACTCAGATTGTAGAAATTTGAACAAGTCTGCGTATCGTCATGGCTCGTACCAAGCAAACCGCCCGCAAATCGACCGGAGGAAAGGCTCCTCGCAAGCAGCTGGCAACCAAGGCGGCGCGTAAGAGCGCTCCTGCCACCGGAGGTGTCAAGAAGCCCCATCGTTACAGGCCCGGTACCGTGGCTCTCCGTGAGATCCGTCGTTACCAGAAGAGCACTGAGCTGCTGATCCGCAAACTGCCCTTCCAGCGTCTGGTCCGTGAGATCGCCCAGGACTTCAAGACCGATCTCCGTTTCCAGAGCTCCGCTGTTATGGCCCTGCAGGAGGCTAGCGAGGCTTACCTGGTCGGTCTCTTTGAAGACACCAACCTGTGCGCCATCCACGCCAAGCGTGTGACCATCATGCCCAAGGACATCCAGCTGGCTCGCCGTATCCGTGGAGAGCGTGCTTAAGAAGGACGCCGCACCTGCCACAGCCACTTCATTCAAATACATCACGGCTCTTTTTAGAGCCAACTTCATTTTTACAAGCGAGTTGGACTGTCTTTGCTGTGTAGTTGTTGTTGTTCTCCTCGTTCATTATGTAATGTAATGCGCTGTTCCTTTAATTAGGTTTACAACCACAAGCCTGCCGCCTTTCTCCACACTCCTACAGTAAAGCACTCCGTCCAACGGTAACGGCAATAAAGTTCAATGATCCAAATCCACAACCCCGGCCCAACTCTAAGTTAATCGAACCCACTCTACCCCCGCCCAGCCCGCATCCCCAAAACTTCTCAATAACGGGTCAAACGCCGAACTGGCCCCGTGTTCTCCCCCTCCCGTGTTTGTGTTTGTTATACCGTTTGATTTTTTTAGTTTTTGTTTTGTTGATACTTCCTGTTTAAATTCCCTCTCCCCCCGTTCTCTCTCTTTCTAAGATTGTAATTAACAAAACTAATCGAGTGAATGGCATCCCCAGCCCTCTCTTAATTATGTTTTTCTGATCGTCACTGAGGTGTGTGCTTGCTTGCTTGCTTGCTTGCTTATTGTTCGTTTTGACCGTTCTAACTTGGCTGCTGGACATAATTATTCATGCTAGTTAAATCGGACGTAACAACTTGCAGCAACAAGAAAGGCCATCTCACTTGGGAAAAAGGGTGGTCCTAAGAAGGACCTTTGTGTGATCAGCTTTCCGTAAGACAGGGGTTGCGTGTAGTGCCGAAGTCTAGCCTCCAAAGCCGTACAGTGTGCGGCCCTGGCGTTTCAAGGCGTAAACAACGTCCATGGCGGTGACGGTCTTCCTCTTGGCATGCTCAGTGTAGGTGACGGCATCACGGATAACGTTCTCCAGGAAAACCTTAAGCACACCGCGGGTCTCCTCATAGATGAGACCAGAGATACGCTTGACACCGCCACGACGAGCCAGACGGCGGATAGCAGGTTTGGTGATACCCTGGATGTTATCACGCAAGACTTTCCTGTGGCGCTTAGCGCCTCCTTTGCCCAGGCCCTTTCCTCCTTTGCCGCGTCCTGACATGTTTCCTCAGTTCTGTTGAAGCAGAGAATGAAAGGAAATGCGACCCGCAGCCGCGATATATATCGCGCGGCGCGGCCCCACAAGAGCACCTAGATTTTTCAAGAGACCACGATTTCCATTGGCGAGAATGCCGACTGACTGTGTGCGCTACTAAGTCCGACTTGCTGCTGTGAGCGAAACTCACAAGCGGTTTACCCTTTCCATCTCCAGTAATCTCAGTTAACAATTTTCAAATCGACAAACCCTGCTTCCCCTCCTCCTTGCCCCATCTTTAGTGTGTTTATGGTGTGTGTGTCTTGGGTCTGCGTTGTGTCTCTTGTGCATCTGCAGGAAACAGAATCTTTACTGATTGTCTATGAATAACATAGAAATTTGCCTTACTACTGCATAAGAGACCAGTTAAACAACGCACAGTCTAATACATAAACATAAGTACACATGTGGTCAGCTTTCCGTAACACAGAGTACTTTATTATTGAGTCTGTAGGACACACACACACACACACACACACACACACACACACACACACACACACACACACACACACACACACACACACACACACACACACACACACATCCGAAACAGTCAGTCCTAGCAGTTACACCAACCCTACCAGTTTACCGAGTGTGTACGGTGTTTGCCGTGTACTTAATTGGTCTGCGTGGTGTAAGCATGCGCGTGTGTTGTCATGCTGCGTGTACTTGATGTGTCCGCGTCTTGGGTCAGCGTGGTGTAAGCATGCGTGTACTTAATTGGATTGCGTGGTGTAAGCATGCGTGTGTGTTGTCATGCGTGTACTTGATGTGTCCGCGTCTTGGGTCAGCGTGGTGTAAGCATGCGTGTACTTAACTGGATTGCGTGGTGTAAGCATGCGTGTGTGTTGTCATGCGTGTACTTGATGTGTCCGCGTCTTGGGTCAGCGTGGTGTAAGCATGCGTGTACTTAACTGGATTGCGTGGTGTAAGCATGCGTGTGTGTTGTCATGCGTGTACTTGATGTGTCCGCGTCTTGGGTCAGCGTGGTGTAAGCATGCGTGTACTTAACTGGATTGCGTGGTGTAAGCATGCGTGTGTGTTGTCATGCGTGTACTTGATGTGTCCGCGTCTTGGGTCAGCGTGGTGTGTGCATGTGATGTTTCGGTTTAGTTGGTTTGCTTTGCTTTTCCTGTGTGGAGGTTTTCTTCATTTTTATGAGCAGTCACTCTTCACTTTGTACTATCCATTTAAAAGAGATCCTTCCCCCCTTTTTCTTTCTTCTTGTTCTCTCTCCATTGCTGTCGTTCTGTTCAATACTACTTTGTGTTGTATCGTTTATGTGATTCCATCTTGTTTTAGCTTTATCAACGTCTTGATTACTGGTAACAAGGGTGACTAAAACACAACTTGAGCAACAAGAAAATCCAACTGTCTTGGGAAAAAGTGGGTGGTCCTAAGAAGGACCTTTTGTGGGGGGAAAACAAAGCTGGATGTCAGTTGCGGGCTAGGTCTCTTTATGCCTTGCCACCGGGAGCCTTGGACTGCGACTTCTTGGGCAGCAGCACAGCTTGGATGTTGGGCAGGACACCACCCTGGGCGATTGTAACACCCGACAGGAGTTTGTTCAATTCCTCGTCGTTGCGGATGGCCAGCTGCAGATGACGGGGGATGATTCTCGTCTTCTTGTTGTCACGGGCAGCGTTGCCTGCCAACTCCAGAACCTCAGCAGCCAAGTACTCCAGCACGGCAGCCAGGTAAACGGGAGCGCCTGCACCCACACGCTCGGCGTAGTTGCCCTTACGCAGCAGACGGTGAATACGGCCCACGGGGAACTGCAGTCCAGCACGGGATGAGCGAGACTTGCTCTTTCCCTTGACTTTGCCTCCTTTTCCACGTCCAGACATGATTCAAGTTTTGGATAGTACGTACGAAAGCAACGGTTGCCAAAGCGAGCGAACGATGCGTGTGCTAGGGCTAAATTTTTGTTATATGTTGCCGGCAATGCGTGCACTACACACACGACGCGACTGCGGGAAGCTGACCAATCGGAAAGCGCCGTTGGCACACAGTAGTGCGTGAGCACCGCTCGCGGAGAATAAAATCAGCCGGTTTCTGGCGGCTAGCACGTCATTCCTTTTGAAGTTCGCATTCAAACGGTAACCATGCCTCCCAAAGTTAGCTCCAAGGGTGCCAAGAAAGCCGGCAAGGCAAAGGCTGTTCGCTCTGGCGACAAGAAACGCAAGAGGAAAAGGAAGGAAAGCTATGCCATCTACATCTACAAGGTGCTGAAACAGGTGCACCCCGACACTGGCATCAGTAGCAAGGCCATGTCTATCATGAACAGCTTCGTCAACGATATCTTTGAGAGAATCGCCGCTGAAGCTTCCAGACTGGCCCACTACAACAAGCGTTCCACCATCACCAGCCGGGAGATCCAGACCGCTGTCCGTCTCTTGCTGCCCGGTGAACTGGCCAAGCACGCCGTCAGTGAAGGCACCAAGGCCGTCACCAAGTACACCAGCAGCAAGTAAACAGTCTGCTTGCACGTTGTACACCCACCAAACCTGCATCACAAAGGTCCTTCTCAGGACCGCCTTCTTTTTCCCAAGTCAGTTAGGTTTTCTTCTTGCTCAAGTTGTTCAGGCCTATTTGTTGTTACCTTCCTTGGTCTTCATGACACACGTTCACTACAATATATAACGCATTCATTGTACACCACCGGTGATCACAACGTGCTTGCATGCACGCACGCACGCACGCACGCACGCACGCACGCACGCACACACACACACACACACACACACACACACACACACACACACACACACACACAACTGACACACACGTTTTGAAAGCATCATTAATCATCGTTATGTGCATGTCTATGTAACCTAGCAAGAACAGATTGTAACTGGGAATAGGCTATTGCATAGTCTCAATCCCTGACTTATAAATCCTCCCTCCCCCCCCCCCCCCCCCCCCTTCTCTCTCTAGTAAGGACTAGTCAGTTAGCTTTCGACCGTGAACCTCAGTCCTTGTCAAACACTTTGGGAGTTGCAGTCCTGTCTGATTGCCGATACAATTACTGATACGAGTTTTTCCTTTTCTTTGGTCCTCTCGATGGTCAGTTTGATGCCGCCCGCTGTAGCTAATTATGTCAATGAGCCCGGCTGGCCGCAGTAAGCTGAGCTGGTTTAATGCTCATGCCGTGCTGATTACTGACGTGCACTAAAACCGCTTTGTTTCAAAGTTTCCACTTTCAAAAGTTGTGGCTTCAACCGCCGCCGTTTTCACTGGCACTGTTCTTACCATTATCTAGTCATCAGTGCACAGAGGCGAACGAACGACTGACTTGAGGCCGACTAGACTGAGCAAGCTTCTGGAAATGAAAGGCCGGACTGCTGAGGCTTTGTTGTTGTTGTTGTTGTTGTTGTTGTTGTTGGTGGTGGTGGTGGTGGTGGTGTCAAGATTACTGTGTCAGTGTTGTGTGACAGTTGCTGGCCTGCGGCACTGACCTTTTAGTAGCCGTGAGTTTCCAGACTGAAACGTAAAGCAAGTTAAGAAGAGAGTCAGCGGCTAGAGTGTTTTTTTGTTTTGTTTTTGTTTTATACACACGCAAGCAAGTTGTTGTTATTGTTTTGAAGGTGACGAACGAATGATTAACAACAAAAATAAGACGAGTATTATTAATCGCCAGTCAGTCAGTCCGCTTCAGTAACTCTGATTTGGAGAAGCTAGCTTGCTCTCTCGCCGCCGGGTTTTACTGACTAGTCCGCCGTGCACCGCTTGGCTGCCGCTGGCCCCAGCCGTTCGCCGTTCCACCTGTGTGCATTAGATAATAACAACAACTACACAGTAATGCCGCCCGCCACTGACCCACTTGAGACTGCACTGCACCTGTTGTTGCCGCTGGCCCGCTTGGTTTAGCACTTGCTTATTCATTCGCCGTTTGATTGAAACGGACAACTTGTCTGTACTTAATGAAAATAACAGGAAAACCGCTCTAGCCGCAGACTCGTCGTCTTTAGCTTGATGTTTACTTTGAATGTTCGGGTTTTGTGCCGCAAATTTTCATTGGTCACGAGAGGGAACGGGGCTGCAAGGCGCAGAGAGAGCGCGAGCAGTATAAAAGGGTGTGAGAGACGCATTTTTGTACTCAGATTGTAGAAATTTGAACAAGTCTGCGTATCGTCATGGCTCGTACCAAGCAAACCGCCCGCAAATCGACCGGAGGAAAGGCTCCTCGCAAGCAGCTGGCAACCAAGGCGGCGCGTAAGAGCGCTCCTGCCACCGGAGGTGTCAAGAAGCCCCATCGTTACAGGCCCGGTACCGTGGCTCTCCGTGAGATCCGTCGTTACCAGAAGAGCACTGAGCTGCTGATCCGCAAACTGCCCTTCCAGCGTCTGGTCCGTGAGATCGCCCAGGACTTCAAGACCGATCTCCGTTTCCAGAGCTCCGCTGTTATGGCCCTGCAGGAGGCTAGCGAGGCTTACCTGGTCGGTCTCTTTGAAGACACCAACCTGTGCGCCATCCACGCCAAGCGTGTGACCATCATGCCCAAGGACATCCAGCTGGCTCGCCGTATCCGTGGAGAGCGTGCTTAAGAAGGACGCCGCACCTGCCACAGCCACTTCATTCAAATACATCACGGCTCTTTTTAGAGCCAACTTCATTTTTACAAGCGAGTTGGACTGTCTTTGCTGTGTAGTTGTTGTTGTTCTCCTCGTTCATTATGTAATGTAATGCGCTGTTCCTTTAATTAGGTTTACAACCACAAGCCTGCCGCCTTTCTCCACACTCCTACAGTAAAGCACTCCGTCCAACGGTAACGGCAATAAAGTTCAATGATCCAAATCCACAACCCCGGCCCAACTCTAAGTTAATCGAACCCACTCTACCCCCGCCCAGCCCGCATCCCCAAAACTTCTCAATAACGGGTCAAACGCCGAACTGGCCCCGTGTTCTCCCCCTCCCGTGTTTGTGTTTGTTATACCGTTTGATTTTTTTAGTTTTTGTTTTGTTGATACTTCCTGTTTAAATTCCCTCTCCCCCCGTTCTCTCTCTTTCTAAGATTGTAATTAACAAAACTAATCGAGTGAATGGCATCCCCAGCCCTCTCTTAATTATGTTTTTCTGATCGTCACTGAGGTGTGTGCTTGCTTGCTTGCTTGCTTGCTTATTGTTCGTTTTGACCGTTCTAACTTGGCTGCTGGACATAATTATTCATGCTAGTTAAATCGGACGTAACAACTTGCAGCAACAAGAAAGGCCATCTCACTTGGGAAAAAGGGTGGTCCTAAGAAGGACCTTTGTGTGATCAGCTTTCCGTAAGACAGGGGTTGCGTGTAGTGCCGAAGTCTAGCCTCCAAAGCCGTACAGTGTGCGGCCCTGGCGTTTCAAGGCGTAAACAACGTCCATGGCGGTGACGGTCTTCCTCTTGGCATGCTCAGTGTAGGTGACGGCATCACGGATAACGTTCTCCAGGAAAACCTTAAGCACACCGCGGGTCTCCTCATAGATGAGACCAGAGATACGCTTGACACCGCCACGACGAGCCAGACGGCGGATAGCAGGTTTGGTGATACCCTGGATGTTATCACGCAAGACTTTCCTGTGGCGCTTAGCGCCTCCTTTGCCCAGGCCCTTTCCTCCTTTGCCGCGTCCTGACATGTTTCCTCAGTTCTGTTGAAGCAGAGAATGAAAGGAAATGCGACCCGCAGCCGCGATATATATCGCGCGGCGCGGCCCCACAAGAGCACCTAGATTTTTCAAGAGACCACGATTTCCATTGGCGAGAATGCCGACTGACTGTGTGCGCTACTAAGTCCGACTTGCTGCTGTGAGCGAAACTCACAAGCGGTTTACCCTTTCCATCTCCAGTAATCTCAGTTAACAATTTTCAAATCGACAAACCCTGCTTCCCCTCCTCCTTGCCCCATCTTTAGTGTGTTTATGGTGTGTGTGTCTTGGGTCTGCGTTGTGTCTCTTGTGCATCTGCAGGAAACAGAATCTTTACTGATTGTCTATGAATAACATAGAAATTTGCCTTACTACTGCATAAGAGACCAGTTAAACAACGCACAGTCTAATACATAAACATAAGTACACATGTGGTCAGCTTTCCGTAACACAGAGTACTTTATTATTGAGTCTGTAGGACACACACACACACACACACACACACACACACACACACACACACACACACACACACACACACACACACACACACACACACACACACACACATCCGAAACAGTCAGTCCTAGCAGTTACACCAACCCTACCAGTTTACCGAGTGTGTACGGTGTTTGCCGTGTACTTAATTGGTCTGCGTGGTGTAAGCATGCGCGTGTGTTGTCATGCTGCGTGTACTTGATGTGTCCGCGTCTTGGGTCAGCGTGGTGTAAGCATGCGTGTACTTAATTGGATTGCGTGGTGTAAGCATGCGTGTGTGTTGTCATGCGTGTACTTGATGTGTCCGCGTCTTGGGTCAGCGTGGTGTAAGCATGCGTGTACTTAACTGGATTGCGTGGTGTAAGCATGCGTGTGTGTTGTCATGCGTGTACTTGATGTGTCCGCGTCTTGGGTCAGCGTGGTGTAAGCATGCGTGTACTTAACTGGATTGCGTGGTGTAAGCATGCGTGTGTGTTGTCATGCGTGTACTTGATGTGTCCGCGTCTTGGGTCAGCGTGGTGTAAGCATGCGTGTACTTAACTGGATTGCGTGGTGTAAGCATGCGTGTGTGTTGTCATGCGTGTACTTGATGTGTCCGCGTCTTGGGTCAGCGTGGTGTGTGCATGTGATGTTTCGGTTTAGTTGGTTTGCTTTGCTTTTCCTGTGTGGAGGTTTTCTTCATTTTTATGAGCAGTCACTCTTCACTTTGTACTATCCATTTAAAAGAGATCCTTCCCCCCTTTTTCTTTCTTCTTGTTCTCTCTCCATTGCTGTCGTTCTGTTCAATACTACTTTGTGTTGTATCGTTTATGTGATTCCATCTTGTTTTAGCTTTATCAACGTCTTGATTACTGGTAACAAGGGTGACTAAAACACAACTTGAGCAACAAGAAAATCCAACTGTCTTGGGAAAAAGTGGGTGGTCCTAAGAAGGACCTTTTGTGGGGGGAAAACAAAGCTGGATGTCAGTTGCGGGCTAGGTCTCTTTATGCCTTGCCACCGGGAGCCTTGGACTGCGACTTCTTGGGCAGCAGCACAGCTTGGATGTTGGGCAGGACACCACCCTGGGCGATTGTAACACCCGACAGGAGTTTGTTCAATTCCTCGTCGTTGCGGATGGCCAGCTGCAGATGACGGGGGATGATTCTCGTCTTCTTGTTGTCACGGGCAGCGTTGCCTGCCAACTCCAGAACCTCAGCAGCCAAGTACTCCAGCACGGCAGCCAGGTAAACGGGAGCGCCTGCACCCACACGCTCGGCGTAGTTGCCCTTACGCAGCAGACGGTGAATACGGCCCACGGGGAACTGCAGTCCAGCACGGGATGAGCGAGACTTGCTCTTTCCCTTGACTTTGCCTCCTTTTCCACGTCCAGACATGATTCAAGTTTTGGATAGTACGTACGAAAGCAACGGTTGCCAAAGCGAGCGAACGATGCGTGTGCTAGGTGATGAATTGATGCTTAATGTCCTCAGATGTCATGAGACATATTAGGGACAAGTTGTGACCAATGCCGAAGCACGGTGCAATAAATCTTTACGTCCACGGAAACCAGAAGGCTCGTTAGGACGGACA